>CAWUPE010000318.1:0-2500 GCA_963924145.1 Pyrausta purpuralis
CCGTAGAGACATAGTGATAACCAAGTACCTGGAAAAGAAAAGTGAATACGAGTGCGAAGCCAAAAAAGCCCAGACCGAAAGTTGGAAGGAGTTTTGTACTAAACAAGATCGCGAGGGCCTATGGGAGGGTATTTATAGGGTAATAGGCCGGACCACCAGAAGGACAGAGGACTTGACCCTAACAAAGGACGGAACACACCTAGACCCCAAAGCATCTGCAACCTTACTGGCGGAGACTTTCTACCCACCGGACCTGGAGAGGATTGACACTGATTACCACCGCTCGATCAGACTATCGGCAGAAAGGGTAAACGAGTGGAAGCATGATGAGCAACATGACCCACCGTTTACACAACAGGAGCTGAAGATCGCGGTTAGGAGCTTTAACCCAAAAAAGGCCCCAGGGGCGGATGGATTTACGGCAGACATCTGCAGCCAGGCTGTAAACCAGGACCCGGACGCATTCCTTGCCCTGGTAAACAAGTGTCTCCAGATCGGACACTTCCCGGATATCTGGAAAGAGGCCACAGTCGTGGTACTCAGAAAACCGGGCAAGGAAGACTACACGAACCCCAAGTCATATCGACCAATCGGTCTACTGCCGGTCTTGGGGAAGGTCCTAGAAAAGATGACGGTAGCGCGAATGAAATGGCATCTTGTACCGCGGATTAGTACTCGCCAGTACGGATTTATGCCCCAGCGCAGCACCGAGGACGCCCTCTATAATCTAGTACACCGAATCAAGGGTAAGATTGAGCTGAAAAAGCTGGTAACCCTAGTGTCACTGGATATAGAGGGGGCCTTCGACAGCGCCTGGTGGCCAGCAATACGAGTCCGTCTGGCTGAGGAAAAGTGCCCGGTAAACATCAGGAGGCTACTGGACAGTTACCTGGAGCGCAGAGGGTCAGAGTTAGATTCGCCGGGGTGGAAGTAAAGCGGAGCACAAGTAAAGGATGTGTGCAAGGGTCCATTGGTGGTCCAATACTTTGGAACCTTTTACTTGACCCTCTTCTGCGGGAGCTGGAGTGTAGGGGACATTACGTCCAGGCTTTTGCCGACGACGTTGTCCTCGTCTTTGACGGAGACACGGCAGATGAGGTAGCGAAGTTAGGTAATGCGGCATTAGACTTTGTCCAACGGTGGGGGACACAAAACAAACTTAAATTTGCGCCACACAAGACCTGTGCGATGGTCCTCACACGAAAATTAAAATTCGACAATCCGCGTCTAACCATGGGTGGAATACCAATCGGCATCTCTCGCGAAATAAAAATACTAGGGCTCACCATTGATAATAAGTTAACTTTTAACTCGCATGTGGCGACTCAAACAAAGAAAGCCCTAGATTTGTACAAACAACTTTCGCGCGCCGCTAAAGTAAACTGGGGGCTTCACACAGAAGTGATTAGGTTGATTTACACGGCATGTATAGAACCGGTAATCATGTACGCTGCGGCAGCGTGGGCTCCTTCGGCAGAGAAAATCGGAACGCAGAAACTGCTCAATGCGGTCCAAAGGGGTTTCGCCCAGAAGCTCTGTAAATCATATCGTACAGTCTCTCTACACTCGGCGCTAACTCTGGCAGGGATACTACCTCTTGACCTCAGAATACAGGAAGCAGCTGCTCTGTTTGAGACGAAAAGAGGGTCGCCCCTGCCGGAGTTGGGAGACAGAGAGACCGAGAGTATGGTTAGGTTTGCAGAGACTCCTCACCCAGCTACGCATATGGCTATAACATTCGAACGCCTGGAAGACCAAAGCCTAGTCGATAGACATAACGTGCAGGCGGTGCGTATCTTCACCGACGGCAGCAAAATTGAGGGGAAGGTCGGAGCCGCCCTTTCCTTATGGAAAGGCGAAGCCGAGATCCGGAACCAAAAGTTTTGTCTGTCCGCGTACTGCACAGTCTATCAGGCGGAATTATTGGCCATATGCAAAGCAACGGGCGTAATCCTTAAGGGGAGGGAAAGGAGCTATGGTCTATACAGTGATTCGATGGCCGCTTTGGAGACGATCACTAACCATAGCTCCCTCCATCCTCTCGCAGTGGAGACGCGGGAGAACCTGCGGGAGGCTTTTATCCAGGGCAAAGATGTATCTTTGTTCTGGATCAAAGCACACGCGGGGTTACTCGGCAATGAACGCGCTGATGATCTGGCAAAGGAGGCAGCGCTTGCGTCCAAACGGAAGCCCGATTACGATCGGTGCCCGATCTCGTACGCGAAAAAGACTATTCGTGCTCGATCCATTGTGAAATGGAACGAGCGGTATAAGAAAGGTAGTACGGCATCCACAACCAAATTGTTCTTCCCGGACGCCAGCATCGCGTATAAACTGGTCCGAAAAATTAAACCAGCTGGCCTTATCACTCAAGTCCTGACAGGGCATGGTGGATTTTCCTTCTACTTGCATCGTTTCAAGTGCAAGGACAGTCCATCATGCACCTGCGATCCCGAAGTCGACCAAACCATAGTCCACCTCCTCACCTCCTGTCCTGTAT
>CAWUPE010000319.1:0-19941 GCA_963924145.1 Pyrausta purpuralis
CATGTTATACCTTTTGGCCTAACTGATAGATGTTAATAACATCATCCATTTGAAATGTTTTCCTGTCAAAGAACTCTGCTTGTATTTGAACAAGCTGAGTTGTTTAACATCAGAATATAGATATCAACGATAAATTCCATAGAGGGATTAAGATTTGTACAAGCTAAGACAAAATTATTCTATCAAGGGTTCTGAGGAGTATTAACATGATACATGATAATTTATGTTACAAATACCTATTACTTAAACATTAAGATATTAATCATTAGAAACAGAAAGGTAAATTGTTCTTAACCAACCTAATACTTGACAAACAATCTAAAGATAGACAAATTCAAAACCAGTGTTGTCATTATACAGTAAGAAACATTTGTTGTGCCTAGGCAAAAACAGACATTGCAACAATAAATAGCTCAATCCTATATTTACATTACAAACTAAATGAGACAAAATCTTGTACAAACCCAAGTTAGGTTGCCGACGTAGAGCTGGCAGCGGCGGCCATGATGCCCGTGACTCGGAGCGTTGTTGTGATATGATGCGTTTCCATTAGTCTCCTCCGGCGGGTGAGAGTGCTGCGGAGCTGAAGAGTTCGGTGGCCCATCCCCGTCCTCGGGCTTCGCTGGCGGCGCCGCGATCACGTCGTCGTACAGATCCACATTTTCTCCTCCAAACTCATCCTGAAAATGCCGCCCATTGGCATTGGTTTAAACGTACAGAAGAGCATATAATACCACAAACACACCGTTGATTGTATATTAGAAGTTTGCTGGCATTATCGGTAGTTTAATACCTGTCTGTTGAAGTCCGATTCGATGTCGTCGGCGTAGAGATCTATATCCACGCCTCCGTCCGCCATTTGCAAAAATCGATAAAACTATCGCCGACAGTAACAACGCATTCGACCGACCGACGCAAATTGGTTGACTTGACAATGACATGACAGATATATATTTTTTTAACGAAAGAAACAGGAAGTTGAGGGTTGCTATGACAGCACTTTGATTTTACCAGTCTCCAATTGAATGATTCAATTGTATAAGTATTGTTATTATCTAGTATTGCACGATAATCTGTCTAGTTTGCAAGTGACTTAAGCGAGTAAGAGAGAATCGCTTAGAAAATTACAGTAAGTTAGTATTATATTGTTTTAAATAAAAAAAGGGGGGAAAGGTCCCTGTCTATGCCTCGTCTGGTATAGTCTAGAGAGAGTCATGAACAACAGCAAATCCATATCATATTTTAAGAAAAACAAGGGTTACCTCCCTGCGGGTCTAAGATGCGTGCCTATATATATTTATTTTACTTTGGTGTATTCATTTGTTTTTTTAAGGTCTGGGCACACAGCCGGCGGGGCGGGACGGCGACGCCACGCCGGCGGAACGCCAGCGCTATGAGGCAGTCACACTGCCGGCGTGACCGTCCCGCTGGCGTCGCGCCGGCCGTTCCGCCCGCGGTGTGACGTGATGGCAAGATTGCAGGCAAGAAATGGCAGATTTCAGAGAATCTTTTTTATATTATTTGTGGCTAAGGTCGTTTATCAATGTGTAACCTCTGACTCATTCTATCAGACGTTCAATTGTTTCAACATCTATTCTTTGGTACTAAAAGTTGTATAAAAATACAAAACTCCGTCCCGCCGAGCGCGAAGCGTCCACGCTCCGCCGTCTGTGTGGCTACTAAATACGAACATCATATAACACAACGCTCGGCGCGACGGTGGCCCGTCCGCCGCGCTGTGTTTTGTATTCGCGCTCGGCGCGACGCCGACGTGGCGCGCCAGTTACCGCCCCGCTGAGCGTGGCGGCGCTGTCTGTCATGTCTCCTATATTTCTATATTATACAACTCGTCCAACCCGCTGGCGTTCCGCCGGCGTCGCGTCGCCGTCCCGCCCCGCCGGCTGTGTGCCCAGACCTTTAGGCAATCAAGTTTGCAGTGTATATGAAATGTGGAAACCGGGAAAACTTGATATCTTAGTAATAAAATTGCTTTATCGACGTAATAAACGGTACCAAGAAGTGCTTTTTAGGCCTTGTGTGCAAAAGAATTTGAAACATGCACGATACGATAATAAATAGCTTGAGGGCTTCTTCTTCGGCATGCGATATTATTTTTGTTATTACGTATCGAATTGAAGTGGTCTGATACAATTCAGAAACACCAATAATATAATTTGGTTTTAATAAACTTAAGGAATTCAAGATACATTTTAATGCTATGACTTCAGTATCAATAACACCATAGCAACCCTGTTGACATTATAAATACCAAAGACAATATATATGACATGGTCATTTTCTTTAATTCATTTAATATAAGTATGTTGTTCGCGTCACTAGCCGGAGATCAAACAATTTTAGTACCTTTTTATATTCAAAACAAATTTTACGTTATATTAGGGAATTTTCGATACATTTGTAATTGATTGCTGATTTTTATTTGAAAATGAATACTATAAACTAATCAAATTTAATTAAAATTAGGAACTTATTGTAATTAAATGGTATTCATCTTGACTTTATTAGCAAGCATGCTTTTACAGCTTTTGGAAATAAGCAATAGATGGCGCAGGAAGTTAGAATAGCTTAGATAATTATCATGTCCTAACCACTAATTTTTATTCTGTAATTTTGTTACACCTGATTCACATAAAAAAGTGCTTGATGTATATTTACATAAATTTATGAATTAAAAATACGTAATTGCGTAGTTTTGTTCCCACTATAGAAAAAAAACCTGCCCTAAGCGCCATCTATGTAACGGAATGTGATAGTTTTCAAGCAAATCTGTTTGTTATTGTCCACTAGTGCCCTCTACAACGACCAAGAAGATAGCATGCGCGGGCTTTGTGCGGGGCGAGCGGCGGGAGGGACACTTCATCCCTCGCCATTTTACGTCAAAGCTGAGCTCAATCAAGTTAGCTTCTGTCAGTCGCCGTGTTTGTGTATGGTGTTGTGAAAAATTATCTGTGTCGATGAATCTCAATGGGAAATCGTGCTGATTACGACTCTGAAAGATGGGTCGGTCGTTGTGTTTGTGTTTTTGATGCGTCTCTCGGTCAGTGATGATGGCCAAGTGATTGATGAAGTGAAGTGTTTTGTGTCGTATGTTGGCCAGTCACGGCAACAGCGAGAGCCTTTCTTTGGATAAATCGTCCCCAAGACGACGTCGGACCATAAGATAGGAAGGTGACACCATGTCGGCTAAAAATATTCCAGGAGATAAGGTAGGCAAACTTGACTGCATAACCCGTTGAATCCGTAAGGTCATTTACTGTTTGGTTCTCAAACCACTCCTTTTTTGCTGTGTTTAGACACAATAACTACCTCACAACAGTTGTAGGTGTACCCATATTTAGACATTCATAATAAAATTCATGCGGGAAACAATGATTTGCCACTGAAATGTAATTCTGACAAAAAGAAGCAACTTTCTCTAAGACCCTGCCTGACCTAATATCAGATAAATAGCGTCTGCTCACTCTTTATGTAATCTCCAGTTTGGAAGTAGGTATAGTGTACACCATGGCATGCTACACTGTGTGTGATCTTATAATGATGACACTAGAACACTGTTGTTCCTTTCTTATCATAAAAGTGGCCATGGTAAAAAAAAACAATCAAGTGATTTATAGTCTCTAAACTTTTCTAGTGGGACAATGTAAACAGTTTTTTTTGTAACCTTTCAAATAATGTCTGTAAATAAATTTAAGAAGCTTTTTCATTTGAAAATATCTCAATGTTTACATGACTTTTCTATGCCGGTTGTGAGTTTAGTATTAAATTTATTTCAAATTTAATTCAAAAGTAATGTCAAGATTATTTACAATATTGGACTAGCAAAGAGAAACAGACTTTATATCTCATTTTCTTGTTTACCAACAATTAATAGTGTTCATGGCCAAATTAAACAGGTAGCTGAAGAGTTATAACATTAAAGCTTAGCCAACTAGAAATTATTTTACCACTAATCATTCCCATACTTTTTTGGTGCATAGAAAATTTATTTGGGTGCTATTCTGTAAACAGGGCAACTCTCTCTGCAGGTAAATTTGTTTGGAAAAAAACAGATCCTAATTATTATGTAGATAATTTCAAAAGGTAATAACCTAATCTAACTATACTCACCATTTAAAATCCAATAAAATAAACTTTAATGTATCAAAATCGTTGTATAGACTGAAAAAACTAGTCCCCTGGTGAGTCTCCAAACCAAAATTGTCACTATAGAGTAAATTAATTATAGGATTGATTATAACTGAGAATTGTTTATTTTTTATTATTTTTGTTTTGTCATTTTAAAAAAGGAATTTAAACTTTGTCCCTGGATTTTGAGATCAGTTCCCAGAACAGTAGTGTTATGTGTTTCAAGATCGCTGTCTGTATGTTAAAAAATACATAAAAAACCCTAAGTTTGTATGGAAATAAAAACCGGCCAAGTGCGAGTCAGACACCCGCACTGGGGGTTCTATGACCATGTTAACTGAATTGGGAATCCACTTACTTCCACTTAGTAAAATACCACAATATTTTGTTGACAGCAAATATAACTTTTGTGTTTCATAGTGTTTGTATGAAGAACAAAGTTATATTTGCAGTGTAGAAAATGTGCTATATCTCAAAAATTCTTTTTTGATCCTGTCCAAACCAATTTTCATTTAAAGTATTTGTTAAGATCTACATTACATATTTTTCCCAAATTTACACTTGCTTAGTTTAGAAGTTAGATAGGGGGGGGGACGCCCATTTTACCACTTTGGAAGCTTCTAGCAATGAAAAATTAAGCTTTAAAAGAAAATAGTTTAAGAAACCTCAATGTCATTTATAAGACCTATCCATAGACATCCCACACGCATAGGTTTACTAAAAATTTTTGGTTTTAGTTTCATGTGTGGGAGCCCCCCCTTAAATATATATATTTTTTGTTGTATGAGAATCGTAAAGCGATCAACAGAGTACATCTTCCTACTAAATTTCAACAGTTTGATGCCTATAGTTATAGAATAAAGTGGCTGTGACATACGGACGGACAGATAGACAGACAGATTTGACGAAACTATAAGGGTTCGGTTTTTTGCCTTTCGGCTATGGAACCCAAAAAAGGCAAATTAAACAGTCCCCTGTCTTAATTAATTATATTTTTCCTCTCCTTGCCTTTTTTCCACATATGTGTGGTCTTATGCTTATTTATAGTGCATATGATTTATGAAAACAAATGAGACTATATTTGCCTCATTTCATAAAGGTTTACGGGTTGGAAGACAGTGTCGCGCGCAAGCCTATTTTTACCGCAAATGTAGGCAAATCTGCCAATCGTTCCACCTAGTGTTAAGCTCTAGCCTTAAATTATCTATAAAAGCTTTTAATATTTTAATGAAACTTTATTATTCCTGAAAATTTTCAGTCCCCTGTGTGGAATATTCAGAAAATGCGTCATCATTTCCAGAGTAAAAGCAATATTTTTGGTTCATCGTTACTTAGGGCCGATTTTTCAATGGTCAGATAAAACTTATCAGACTGATAAATAATAAAGCGACAGTTAAAAAAAAACAGTTACGTATGATTGCTGACAATTAGGTGACGTTTTCAAATTAGCCACATTGTATTTTGTTCGACGAATATTTCTTATCTGACTATTGGAAAATCAGCCCTAACTCAAATATCTATCCCTCGTGTAGCATATAAAAGCTATCTATAACTCAAGAACGGCTGAACCTATTTGGCTGAAAAATGGGGGGAGTTAGATTAGAACCAGGAGATAGATAAAGGATACTTTTTATCCCGTTTAACGGGGCCGGGGCTGGGGCGAAACCAAGTTCACTGTGACCGTTTAACTTTTAAAATTACGGGAGGGGGGCGAAACCGAGTGGGTTCGCTAGTTAAAAATACAGGGTGTGCCAGAAACAAGGGATTTTAACTGTCGATAGGTTTCGTCAAGAACTTAATCTCAAATTTTGACTTCAGTAATATTCTCGGTTTAAAGATAGATAGTTTATTTTTAACTACCACTTACGGTTGGTTTTTAATGTGCCATTTTTACAAATCGGCCTATCCACCTTTATGGGTAGTGTTGAATAAAATAATTTCCTACTACTATTGTATCAGATCGCAAGGACGCCAATTCCAACATTCATTGTAAATTTAATGACAAATTAAAATTTCATGTTGTTTTATTTCAAATTCTTTATTCAAACTTACAAATAATAATGATCCGAAAAAATATATAAAAACAAACATACTATTTGTTTTCAACCAGTCATAAAGTTTAAGAGAAACTAGTATTCTAGTTATTACTAAGCATTTTTTTTTCAGATAATGGGCATGATGATACATGGTAGTTGACTAAACATTAGGAAAAATAATTAGTGTTTAATTCTCTTTTGAAGCACTTTGTAATTAACTAGCTCAGTTTTAACCATTATTATTGCTGAACTTTTCTTTTAGAATTAGAAAAAGAAAAGAATAAGTCCGTATTTGTAAAAATGGCACATTAAAAACCAACCGAAAGTGGCATTAACAAAAAAACTAAACTATCTATTATCTTGCAAACCAAGATATTTTTACTAAATTCAAAATTTGAGATTTGGGAGGTCTTGGCGAAACCTATCGACATTTAAACGTTTGTCCATTGTTTCTGGGACAGTCTCTATAACAAAAAAGTTGCCAAACAGCTTTCTTAGAGCAGTTGCCCAGTTTACAGAGAAGCGCCCAATTGTGTTTTTTTTAATTTGAGAAAGGTACAAATCTACCACTGAGAAAGGTACAAATCTACCACATAATAACATTTGTTACTAGTAGTTCTGATAAAATTCACAGATATACATTTACTACATTAGTTTGCACTTGTCAAATTTTTACAAAACACCTTTACATTTTGTTGGTATGATATTTAAGAGGTTTTATTGTAAATAATTGAGTAAATTTATTGATATTGGTGTGGCTAATTTGGGTATGTAATTTAATTGAACACATTTTATTTCATGGTTTATTTTCATATTATTTAATGTGGTGCAGTTCTGTAATTTACTTGAGAAATCATTAAAGGTTCATGCTTATTAGAATGATCCACTTCAAACGCCGTTATTGTTTACCCATCCAAGTATACATATTATAAAGTAAGCAAGTATAATTGCAAATATAAACTCAATAAATTATTAAGTTTCTATAATTTAGTCCATTGCTGTTAACTTCAACTCTAACTACATTATGTAGTACAACTACATGTAATAATACTAAACTTAAGTAATTTACAATCCTACTTGATAAACCAACCAATCAACCTTTTGTCTTCAATCTAAAACTATAATTTAATTCAAGTTTCAAAAAAAGCAATTCCACATTATTAACTACGAAGTTCCTAGAAATAGATTTTAGAAAAGTAAAGATTTTACTTATTTCTCATAGGTATAGGTTTACATATTTCTCATGTAGGTATAAGGTCGTACCCATTTTGTGTGGAAATACTCGAGTTTGAAACAAAACAAGCCGAAAGCGACACCGGCAAGTATTCTTCCGTGTGAATGCTCCAATGAACATACTTCACGCCCACACTACGCACCTACCATGAACGGCCAGAATCAAAACAGTTCCAGTATTATGACATTGCAATGCCGAACGAATGTGAACCTTATATTCCAACCAATAAAGTATATCAACCGCCGGTAATGTCCACAACTTCCACAAGTCGTTCCTATGCAAAATTATGCACCAATGAACCGAATCTTGTTTCGAAACGCGGATAAAGGAACGAATCCCCGGCCGACCAGCTACAGTCTGCACTAAGCTTACCTCATCACGAAGACTCGCGTTACGGAAAGAGGATTATCGAATGAGGTCACGCTTTTAAGCCTACATGAGAAAGGTTACACGAAATTGCAAACTTGAGAGCACCAGAACGCGTCAACCCATTGTTGGGCAACCGGCGGAATCACTTTGCGAGTGGCGAAACTGGCTAAAACGTAACACCAGATTATACGGACATAAATTCCAAATCCACTTCGTTTTGGCCGAGTTTTTCTTTGAACACAATGGAGGTTAATCCAGAGACTCTTCTTTGACTGGCTTAAATGTCCAGCGATTTTAGGACCGAATGAGTTAAGAGCTTTTTCCTGAAAAGGACAAGAAAGGATGTGTACAGGAAATTGATATTGTCTATTTCGACATGAAGTTAGGACTTAGGTGTCGTTAGAATCACCAGAGTATAACCTCCGTTGTATTGTACGCGTCAGAATATGACTAAGACCCTTTTAGTTTCAAGTCCCCAAAATGATTAACTGAACATTGCAATGATTTAACTTAAGTTTCGTCCATCTGGACTTCGTGTCTGTACAAACTGAATGTGAAATCGCCGTGAACAGCTTTTCGATTCATTCATTCAGTCAAAAGTAGCGTAAAGCTCCGTTAACGGCTCGGTCTAGAAACAGACTTTCTCATTCTCAAATGTACCTACGCACATTAGTTAGTCCTACATTGTAGCTGACTTCATCAATGCCAATGTTAATAGTCCTAGGTCTACTTACTAATCATAATATATGCAACATCATGAAACAATCAAGAATGTCTAGTATACAAGCTCTCCCTAGTCTCGCTCGTGACATGGTTCTAATTTCCTAAAATGTGTACAAAATACGTATCCAGTAAAAATACCCCAAATAACCACAATGTAACCAGAATTTAACCTTCTGAATGATACCACAAATAAAACAAAAGCCGAATAAATCCTCCTTTATATCGTAATTACACTTTAATCCCACAAAAATGGGTCACGATTTCCAGATTGCATTAAATTCCCTGACCTCAAGTGTGGGGTTAACGATCCACCATTATGAGATGTCTCGCTGGCTGGTCTCGAACAATGGCCAGCTAACTGTACAAACCACGTCGACGTTTCGTCACGCCGCAGGCAATAGTTGCCACACCATTCCCTCGCTCTAGATTTTATTTCTACAACTTATGGTATTCTCTGGCCCGGATTTTCAGGCCGATTTTTCGGTTTACTTGATCTATTCGATGCGCTATTTCTTAATCGCCGTTTCGCTAATCTATCTGGTCTCGTTAGCAAGTTTTTTTTTAGACTACGTAGCAATAGAGTTTTAAGAGCATCGCGATTGTGGTCGTGGGTACGAGAATGTCTTGAATTAAACAGATCTATTTTGTTCTTTTGGCTTTTATGAGCTCTGTGAATGTCAAATTTGGTTCGCCATTCTAAATCCTTGACACGTCTCGAATGTATAACCTGCCTTGAAAGTGCACATCTCAATGGAAACTATTTTGATTTTGTACATGAAAATAAAAGCATAATATTAACTTGTACTACTAGCAAGTTACGTATCCATTGAATAAGAAGTACAATAAGTCATATTATGAGCGCTTCATTAGTGCTATGTTTACCATAAGAGAAGAAACTACAGTTCTTTATTACATAAGTCATGTTAGTTAATTATGCTAATTCCAGTCTCGTGCCGGTTTACACATGTGACATAGATGAGGATGTCTGAGTTATTTACTCGTATGTAAATTCATGGCAATTTTACAAAATTACTTGACACAATCAGCTAAAGCCTGAAACCTACACTCTAATTAAGTTTTTTCAATGTACTTGTACTTCAAATTGAAGTTCAATTAAATTATTGTAAGTAAGTACCGTTTACCAAACAAAGTTTATCCTCCTCCAGTTTTATAGACGTATCACGTGTTTCAACTTTTAAATCTGAAAGTTATTACTTAATATAGTCTACTTCCGGCATCGTCAACCTCAAGGACACACTTAACATTATTGTGCTTCTACTTTACAAAACGTACGAAATGTCATGTTAACATCAAACTTGGTAATGTTAGTCACGAATCCTTATTTCTGTCTCTGGTATGTTTTCCGCATCAGTCAGCCGGAGATTAATTAATAACTTATTAATGGAATCAACCGTTATAATTATAATTAATTAAAATTCCACGGTAATTGCGTGATTGGAGACCATTGAGATTCACTTACTAAGGTAAATTACCTGATAGAAATATTTCAGTTCGTTTATTTCTCGTTGAAGTTTCTGAAAATCATTAAAACGTTGAAAACCATTGAGTTGTATTTGGTTTTATGTAATTGTACCGTTAATTTCATTTAAATTACCTGTTTGCCTTTATTTTTGTGTAACAATAGAGGTAAATATTGTGGGTGGTATTGGTACCTTTGTGTAGTTGAATGAGTATTTTTACAAGCGAAGGTTTGTCACACGCGGTTTCGTGTTTATTGTTCAGTGTGTCATTACTCATTACGGTCGCATTTTTTGCGCGACACTCGTGTTTTGCTGTCGGTCACGCGTGAGTTTGTGTGCTAACGGTACCCGCGTACGCGGCGGTGTAAGTGTTAAATGATATTGTTTGTCCCGTTTTTTGGAACGTAGGTATAGTTCACAGACCTTTTGACAAGTCTATTTGCAACTTGTGGATCTTGATTCATCTTAATAACTTATGATGACTATCTCACAGTGGCAACTGGCAATGGCAACAATCCTTTGAAGTTTTCAACTTAGATTCATTCTTGATACAGTAGTGGAGCTGACGAATAGATAGGGTTAATTTTGTAATTGAAGAGGAAGTGTAGGTAGTTATTAAAATTAGAAAGAAAGGATTTATTCGACTCAAATTACAATCAACATTAAATTACATTTATCTACAATTCTACATTAATCTGTTTCTAATTTATAATTTTACTTATATCACAATGTTAAAATTTGTAAACTTGATGCCCCTAATCTTTATTAAGCAGTCAGCGATCTCTTTCAGACTCATCGTTATAATTTATTCAGACTGTTTAGATAAAAACAGACAGAATGTTTGAAACTTTATCCAATTTCATTGAGTGCTAATGATCCAGCAAAGTTATTGAACCACTTCATAACCGCTAAAAAGCTCGAGTCGAAACTAGCTTTACTACAGACAAAATATTCAAAACTATCGCAAAACATTGTGTTTAATACACGAGTACTAGATACTAGCATGATATTTTTATGTTTTTAATCATAAAGAATGCAGACACGACACGACAATATACTACCCCAACCCACGTCATTTACACATCTAGTATGAAAGCTTTTACGTCTCTCTGAGGGATGGAAATGTTGTTCTTTGAGTTTCTCTCCGTTACAAATCAGAGACTAATGAGAAAACTCAATTGGCATCGAACATGGCTCATAGGAGCAAAGGCGCGCGGCTTTGGGGCACAAATAAACACTTTTATAGCTGCTGTATTTTAGTGTTGCAGTGTATAAGCCAATGCGATCGCCGAACTTCGAACCGAAAGCTTAAATGTACTGAGTGTTTATCACGTCGCCTTTATTAAGTACTGTCGGTCTATTATTATGGTTAACTTTCATTACACATCAACAAAAAGACCTCGCCTGTTGTGTTGTAAAGCGTGCTGGCAAGTGACAAGTGGTGGGCGGGGCACAAAGATACCGAGCTGAGTCATCATCTCGAGTCATTCACATCGGTTCACATTCACACAATGATTTTGTAATGACCACCTACGGAATTTCTATTGTCAGTGATGGATGTTCGTCGTGTGTTGCACCGTGGTTCGTCGGCACGATCGCAGGCTGATGGATCAACTGGCTTTTGGGTGGCTTTAAATCTTTTTTTTTTATAAATGCTTATTAACTTGCTCTAATTAAATATTATAATCAGACTTAGAGTGACAGACTAAGATCTTTGAAAAGAGTTACCAAGTCAATTAGACCCTATATTTAATTACGGAGGTTGATGAAATATAAAACCGCATATTTTCGTTTAGCTCACGAAATAGACGTAGAGGAAGTTCACAGAGCACACAACTTAAGATTCTATACGTTACAACGTTGATCCTATTAACTACTCAGCGAGTTCAAAGCCCCTAGTCATCTTAATCTGCTCCTCGTGAACCAGCACACGCTCGCAAGCTGAAAACAAACTTGAATCTGACGGATTTTATGTTGGATCCTCAATGTTTGGGGTTTAACGTTCCTGCGATACGAATTTGGGACCTATTTGGAAGTGCTTTCCGTATATAACACGCTTAGCTGCCCAGTGAATAAGCTGTTTCAATGCTTCCAGGAATGTTCTACGTAAAAATATCAACCTGGAGATTATACCGTACAGATTACCTTGGACTTCAAGAACTATTGAAGTTATGGAGGATTATTGCGACCGAGACGAGCAAACCTTAGGCCACCTACCCAGCACTAAACTACTCATTTACTGTGTGGTTAATTTCTAATGCAACTGCATTATATCAATCTTTCTCAAAAGAATATCCTTAAAGGTCTTGGCACACAGCCGGCGTGGCGGGACGGCGACGCGACGCCGGCGGAACGCCAGCGCTATGAGGCAGTCACATAACCATGTAAACTACAGTCGTTTGTACATTTACTAGGAGAAGGTTTACTAACTTTTATCCCTAAAGGTAATAATACTAATTCACGGTTGCACAATTAGTGTCTGACCAAAAATGTACGCAAATTATTGCGTCATTTAGTCTCCATAACTCATCTGTACCATCTCACCCGAGCCGGCCATTGTTACCCGAAAACAATGATCGTAATGCAATTAGCACTCGTATCAAATATTATTCAAGCCAATTTTCGCTGGTTTTCGAGTACGGTCTGTCTTAATTTTCTCCCAAAGGTCCGACTCGCCAGACCTCGGACGAGCTGCTTCGTACTGTATTAAAGTGTTTGCCTTACTGGTACCCCCGTGGGACGAGATTTGGCTCCCTCGAAAGACCACCCTCCTCCGACCCTATTTTCACCTCCCAAACTGAACAATAAATAAATTGGCCGCTCATTTCAACCAAGATCTCTGAAGAGTAATTTACCGTCACGGAATCATGATTGCTTTCTTAATTAAAGACAACATTTACGTCGAAGCTCAACGATATGGTTAATGCCACATTATATTTGATAACGGCACTGAATTGAACCGGATTAAATGATGTCCTTTGACTTGACCTGTTTCGCTATATATGATTATTGTATTGTTGTTTTGTCTTGTATAATAAAGTTAGTTGGGAATTATCCTAAAGGCATAGTATTTTTTAAAAGGAACATTTTGTTTTTCTGCACCGTTAGTAAATAAATTTTCAAATTATGTGCCGAGTCATTGACTTCCTTCGATGTAATATTTAGTGATTTATAGGCGCATGATTCAAAAGGGATTAGGGTAACGCATCAGACAGGCCGTTAATAAGAACGTTGCACCCCTGTTGGTTTTACACCCACCCTTACAATGTAATCTGGCACAGCGTGTAAATAAGTTTTACGTCATATCCTATTTCTATGACAAAGGGAGCCAGAAATAGGGAAGGAAGGATTTTGACAAGCTCGGCCGTTATTCTGAAATCACTGCATGCACGCAAATGATAAAGTAGTGAAGTAAAAACCTCTGTGATCGGTAGACATTTTTCCATTAGGAAGCCTGCCGGCATCCACTCACGCCATTACCTCGCAAATGGCTCGAGCAGAGCTCGCTGAATTCTTGCGCGATTCTGCTTTATCCACGCTGAATATTTTATTCCAAATTCTACAGGATATGACAAGTGACACACTTTGCATAATTCTTCAATCAACAACCAGAGTTGGTCTGACATTGAGATGAATTCCTCTAGTATCTTATTCTAACCATGAACCAAATAAAGAACTTTATTCGCACAAAAATATTTAATGAAAAAAACATGAGCACTAGTTTCATTCAATCTTATTGCTTTTATTGGAATTCAATAAATTTTGCTCCCCTGAAGTAAAGCCTTAATAAACGATGCGTACTGAACTCTATGATCCTCTGTGGTTGGAAATCCGATAAACTTTTTTTGTGAGACCGTAATCGGATTACTTTATCGTAGTTATTGGTGAGCCGTTAAACGAAACGGTTCGTCTGATGTGATTAGACGTGATTCCTCAAAAGACGTTCTCTGTGAACATTCAAGCGCTCTACAATCATCTCGGATTACAATTTACATCGCTGATACTAGATACTTCAACGGATTATTAAATTTCAGCGCGATAACGAGAAAATTATTACGGTACAATATCCTCGCTGTAACGGAATTCGATGCTGATTTGCTTAATGTGTTATTGAACGTCGGTATTCGTAAACAAATTGTTATTACAACGGCTAAACCTGCGTCTAATTAATTGGTTTAGGCCCTCGTCTCTTCATCGTCATGCGAACTCATTTGTCCGGCCTGGTGACTCATCGGAAAGCCAAGGGTGGCTTATATAATTTATAGACGCAACAGATGACTGTAACAAAACGGACACTTGTGTCACACGAGCTTGATAAAGTATTTTCTCCTGTATCGGTAAAAAAACAATGTGCTAACGTTAAGGTTGTTCCAAAAATCTTATCATCCTATCAGAGCTTGTAAAACAATCGATAGGACGTAACGTTTTGTTCGCCAGACAAAGCGCTTAGATTAAGGTGACTTATCGAGTAACGTAATGCGTTGTAAAGAGATATAGCAATAATCCCCACTAATGCCGTGGGGTTGTCGCCCTCGTTTTTTCCGATATGTGCCGTTTTGGTCCCAGAGTCGAGGGTGCATTCTCAAGTGCAGGGGCAATAATCCCCTTAAACGTGACGTCGCATGTCCCAGCTCCTTACCCCCAAAGGAGTTGTGTAATATTACTTCGTCCCGCTGTGACTGAGTTCGAGACGAGATCCTAGATACCATTATTTGGAATGACTTTCCATTTTTAATCTCGTGTCTACTCAATCACTATTAAGCGTTAGATCGAATATATGCATGTTGCGTAATCTTTAATAATGGTTAACGTTACTAGAACAATTGGTGAATTTGGTCAGCATTTATTGGTTTGTCGGATATAGCATCGTAGATCACGCGTAATGGGTACATAATTTGCGTCCAGCGCTCTCTGCTGACACCGTCCGACTGCGGCCAAGATGCGGGCTGATCTCGAGAGCCGATAAAACGTGGGTAGTTTTATGGAGCGGCCGGTAGCACAGCCTGTTTTCCCGTTATCGCCGACAGGGGGCTTTAAATCAGGCGTCTTTTATTCTTAAAGGCTTTAAGCTTCACGGCATTCGACGAACCACACGCCGCAGGGACCGATATAAGGGGAGATCTCTACTAAAGTGGCCCCTCCTGTCTTTACGCTGAAGAAGTTTTTTGCTTAAAAGGCTGTGAAGTGCTTGTGGCGTCGTAAATGCCTACGTTTTGTACGTTAGATTAATGACCACGTTGCATGTTTACAAACTTTTAACAAAGAAATAGAAGTGAACTAGAAATAAAGTCGTTAAGCTGTCTACCGACTACTTTTTGCTAGGGTTTCGAAGCGATATTTAACTTGTGTACTGCTAACTGCACCAGTAACTTGCGAATAATTACTGAATAAATCATCCATTTGCCCATTGTGTTCTTTATACAAGTAAAAAGCTAACTAAAGCTACCCACGACCTCATTTTGATTGGAAGGTTGCAGGCTAGTAACTGACCTAGTTGTTATAAAATTGGCACAAGTCCAAAAAGGGCATGATGTTTCCGTAATTCCCACTCACCTCTTTAGTTTACTTTATTTACTGTGTCACACACGAGGGACGACAAAAATCATTATGTTCCCGTTATTATATTCAGTTTGCCTTGATGCAGCTCATGCAGCCATCTTTTCTTTGCTAATTTGAATCAGTATATTATGAAATTGTTGAACGCCTGCCCATTTATCTAGGAAAGGTTGTTGATAGGCCCCTTAACATAATAAGAAACTCCTCCGGAGCGCTTGAGCTCATTATTTGCCCAGGGGACACTAATTGACACTGTCTTATTCGTATTTCGTCAAAAGATTTTGTGATGATATAATTTACTAAGCAAGCAAGCGGGTAAATGTGAACTGAAAAAAAATCAAAGAAAATTCCGCGTAAGAAACAAACGAAATTTCTCTTCAATCAGTCGTTAAATTCTTTGATTGCGAGTGTATTTTATTTGTTCTCAAATCTCGAGCCTAGAGGTCAATTTGTACTTTCAATCACACGACCCTTTAATACATCACAAAGAAAATTACTTGAACAAAAATTTAAAGATTGTTTATCCAAAATTGAAAACATGATCGCAAAATACAAATACACGATGTGGTGAATGGTTGGGCGTTATTATTGCATTAAGTATAACTTCTATCAGTAGGAGGCGGTATATTTAAATACAGCCTTCTACTACAGTTTTAAAATGGGTATTATGAATTAAAGCTTCATTTTAAATGAAAATCTGAGCTTGTCGAGAGGTAAAAATATAAATGAATGTTAGTATCTACTTCAAAGCTGAGCCTGTCACAATTTTAAACCAGACAGGAAGGTCACAATATTTTCTTATTGTGATTTCGTTTTTTGCTAAGCAGGATTATGATAATGGCGACTTAACTCAAAATCACTTAAGAGTACTTATGTACAAAGATGTCGCTCGTTATTAACTAATCTGTGCCTTAATCACTATTCATGATAATGGCAAATAAAAAAGATCTATGTGAATGATAACTCACATTCAGTCGAGTTTAATGATAATGATGAAAAATCTAAATATCAACGAAGCGTAAGATCCTCTGATAGTAAAAAAACGAACTAAAAAAGCGATGTCGCATAGTTTCATTAACGAGCAGATTTAAGTGGCCCAATTAAGGGATGCTTTGCCATAGTCGCTACTAATTTGGAATTCCTTTTCATTTTAAAAAGCTTCTTCGTAATGACAAAACATAAATAAGGGGCATTTTAGACTATTTGAGCATCTAGTAAACTACACTCGAGAGGTTTGGCTATAAATTATGTCATGCTCATTCTCGTCACACACAGAAATGGCGTCTAGAAAGTTGTTATTTTGTGAAAGGATCTAAATCCGAAAATCAATTACTCGACATTATATTTTAGTGGATTTATTGAAATACTTGAATTATTTAATGCTTCAAAGCCGGATGTTGTTAGTTTTGTTTAGCCGCTATGTATGTTTGGATTTTATTATAGGATGCATTTTACACAATACGTGGTAATATAATTATCGCTTCCCCTTATTATAAAACTATCGTTATTTATGTAAAGAAGGACAGGAAAGAAGATGTCTTGAGTCGAAATATTTCTTGTATGTTTGTTGAAGATAAGGTAAACTTTTACCCTGGAGGGTCTTAAGGCCATATACCTTACATTAATTTATAGCTGTGAGAAGTTAAGTTGCTAACTTTGTCAAATGGCCGGAAATGACCATCGTCCTTCCTTGCAAGGACTTCTTACCACAATGATTAGTCCGCCTGGGGGTGGTTACAAATCTCCGAGATAGGTCCCACATGGTAACGGCCACGTAATAAATCTAGTTGACGCGCCTATGGTATCCTTTTACCACTTAACTCTTTAAATATAGTGAAGTTTCTAGCTTAAATAGTGCCGGTGAAATATGCTTAAAACTTTAAGACGTTCCACCGCAAAGGTAGTCGTTTTGTATTTTGATAATCGTAGATACACATTTGAAATGTGTCAAACACATAGGTTAATATCGATTGCTAATCAGCAGTCACCATACTGACCTGACTGAGAATACGTTTATGATCAGGTAGGAACATAGAGTTTGCCAGATTTAATCATAATATTGATAAGATAAAAGAATGCACTTCTCATGTAATGCTCACACGTTTTTTCCTAAAATATCACACAGTATTGACAAAGTTTAACACCGAAGAAAATTAAGTAAAGTCAACTTCAGCAAGATGGCATAAACCACTTTATTATTTCGCCCGAAGGAGGAATTTGGCGTGTTTAGTAAAAAAACATTTCCAATGTGGACGTGATCTATCGGCAGGCGGAGTCCGCATGTGGGTTTATGGCCGATAAAACATCTATGGACGCCTCAGGGTTGCCATCGATAAAATAATAACAGAACATAGGTTAAACAAAACTTCACTAACCTTCCATACTTCACCGCAATCGGGTATAACAACATCAACATGAACTACCTACAGATAATAGTTAAGAATGGCTTAATAAGGTCTACTTTTCTGATTGGTCGTGTATTGTGTTATTTTAATCCTGATTGATTTATCTCCTAGTCCTCGACTGGTAGTTGGATCTTAAATGTGCTGTGCAAACTTATACGTACACACATCAAAAACAGTTCATTATCACTAGCATAAGCTGATTAATATATTTTTTACTGTAACTGTATAAAAAAAAGTGTTATCTTAAAAACCCTGTAATAATGTTATAAATATATAATAACAATAAATTTCCAATGTACAATGTCAAAAATCAATGATATCATTTACCGTAAAACAGAGAAACTCTTTTTTAAAGTAAAAAAGAGTTTTTTTTTGACGAGAACAGGATAAGGATATTTTAACTTCATGCTACTTCTGGGTGAAAGTCATCCTATCTTTGTATATTGGCAACCTTAGCACGCCTGTTTATGGCGTTTTTTGTACGGGGAAACATGTGTTGATAGTATTAAATAAGAAAAAGCTATAGGACGTGTGGGTGGCACCTGCGACTCATAGATAGTTTCACAGGGGTATCGTTACATGTTGAGTGGCGCGTAAATATGTCTTGAAGTTGACGTTGAATTTTCTTTCTGAGTGTCTGTGTTTATTTATCAATTTTATGTACTCACAAGACAGATATTAAAACGACCATATCAACTTTGATGTCATCAAACTTACTTAAATACCGCGTTAAAAAGAACTGACATCAAGTCTCGTTTTAATTTAATGCATCTCATTTCAACACTCTTGGCTCTCAAATTATTTCCAGAATAAGTCTGTCACTCTGAATTAAGCGGGTGACAAAAACGTGCGTCCTTCCCTTTGAGTCGCCAGATGTCGTAAGAAATCTTACACCTCGCCTGCGTGCTGCCTTTTAACTGAATTTAACAAATATAAACTTTAAAAATGTTTGAATAGTAAACAATACTTATTGAGACTCGCGCTTCGTCGACGTCGCTTTTTGTCGTTATCACACTTGTGTTGGGTGAGGTCAGTCGCAGTAACCGCACGTCACACACATATGTCTCTCGTTACATTACATACAACATACAAGAATTGACACTGTGTCGTAATTTGAGAAAGTTGAAATCTGTCAGTGCTACTAACGCGATATTTCAATCCGTAAACCTAAACCTATATTGTTATGTAATTTTTATTCATTGCTAATGAGGACTAATTCTATAATCGTTCATTTCATTTGACGCCTGTCATCTGATTAAGTCATTTGCTAACTAACAAATTCAAATTATGCTGAAACGAAATGAAATAAAAAATAACACTACACTTAGGTGAAAAAATATACTAGTACAAGTCTAAATTAAGTATAAGTTGTGTTGCATAGAGAATGAATTAAATGTTACATATTGTTTTAATTTAATTTAATTTAATTTACAATTTTATATTATTGATTTATTTTTAATTTGAACTTGATTTCCAATGTTAACCTGATTTGCATGCTGTGTGCACTCGCCCTTGGAGCTGCAACAACTCAAATTACAGTTTTGAATGAATACTTTTATTTTGTAATGGTTGTAACTCTGTTGTGTGTACCAAATAAATAAATAAATAAGTTCTTCTAGTTATCAGTGTGTCTGTCAAAATAAGTTGTAGCACTCTTTATAATCGAATATTCAAAATGCTCTGGGTTTTTATGGTCAAACGAAACCACGTCGCGTTAGTAGTAATTGCATTCTTAACTTACAACCTCGATTTCAGTGCAAAAGATGCTAATTTGGTACATTTCAATATGTTTTAGTTGTTTATTGTAAATATGATTTCCTTGTTTAAAATTCAGTTGAACATACTCGTAGAGTATCAATATTACGTTTTTGGACACGTTTTCCTGTTTATATTCCTTTATTTTTAGTATATTACATGCCAGTATTCATCCTACTCGGAATGTAACGCCCGAGAAGATTATTCTCAGAATATTATAAAATAATAAACGCAAG
>CAWUPE010000320.1:0-2500 GCA_963924145.1 Pyrausta purpuralis
ACCTAATCTGACCTAACCTTCGGTTACCTAAATGGATTTTTTTGTTAGTTTTTGAAATCTTTCTGGAATCTTTCTTCGGAACCTAACAAAATCAAACCTAACCTAATCTAACCTAACCTTCGGTTACCTAAATGGATTTTTTTGTTAGTTTTTGAAATCTTTCTGGAATCTTTCTTCGGAACCTAACAAAATCAAACTTAACCTAATCTAACCTAACCTTCGGTTACCTAAGGGTGTTTTTTTTTAAGATTTTGGATTATTTCTGGAATGTTTCTTCTGAACCTAACAAAATCAAACCTAACCTAATCTAACCTAACCTTCGGTTACCTAAGGGTGTTTTTTTAAAGATTTTGGATTATTTCTGGAATGTTTCTTCTGAACCTAACAAAATCAAACCTAACCTAATCCAACCTAACCTTCGGTTACCTAGGGGTGTTTTTTTTAAAGATTTTGGATTATTTCTGGAATGTTCCTTCTGAACCTAACAAAATCAAACCTAACCTAATCTAACCTAACCGTGGGATACCTAAATGGATTTTTTTGTTAGTTTTTGAAATCTTTCTGGAATCTTTCTGGAATCTTTCTTCGGAACCTAACAGAATCAAACCTAACCTCATCTAACCTAACATAAGGTTTTTTTTTTTTTAGTTTTTGGTATCTCTCTAACCTAACATAACCTAACCTAACCTAACCATCGGTTTTTTTTCCCATTCCAAAAAATAACTTATTTTACACCCGCCGCGTCGCGCGCACGATATTGCGCGTTCAGAATTTTTCGACATTGGAGTCGGTCGCTTGTCCACTCGTGACAGAATTGAAACGAAGAGCGCAGCAACGCGTTTGTTAGTATCAATCCGTGGCGAGAGGGGCGTGCAAACACACTCCGCGGCGCTGTGGGCGCGCATTGCGCGTGCGCACGACAGCGAAGTGTCGTTCGGAGGAAAGGCAAAGAGCGGCGGGAAGGCGCGTGTGCGCGCGCGCGCGCAGATGCGCGCGCGCGCGCACATGCGCGCGCGCCCTTCCGTTTGACCGCCGTTCGTTGAGTACTCTAGCTGGCATCGTCGTCTCTTCGGGCGTGTCGCACCACTTGTTTTGGGGACTTGTAAAATATTTATATTTTAATAGTCTCTCGAAAGTAAAATGTGCGTGTGAGCGCGGTAGAGTCGCGGCGGCGCTGGCTTTGTTAAACTTTGTAGATCGACGGATCCGTTATTGTATATATGGATTTCGTAGAAACGGTCTCACTCAAGGCCTATATTGTGTTCCATGCGTATGTGTGTAACACTTTGGTCCGATGCAATTCTATCAGTGTTGTGTCTGAAAAGCGCCGATGGACGGTTATGCGTCCTCGTCAATTTTCAACAACACTGACGGAGGAGCGTCATACATATTTTTCTGGTCTGGTTCGGGATCTCTCTTGCTCCGGGCTGTTTGTCGCTAATGTGTACAAAACGTCAGTTGGAAGAGTTTTTTTACATAAAAGTGAAAAGTGATCTGTGCGAACCTTCAGTGTGGGCGCCTCCTTCATTTGGAGCGCTAAGTGCCCTTGTTCGCGATCTGATCGGAGACGACACAGATCGCGTACAGCGTGCGACACACCGATATATTATGACCAATATAGTCACGCCTCGATATCCGACGGTAAAACGTCGAATCGGGCGCAAGACACAGAACAGAGTAGAGAGATGAACACTCGTCGCGTGTTTTTTTTTTCTACTTTTATCATGTGTAAGCTCCCTGGTTGATCCTGCCAGTAGTTATATGCTTGTCTCAAAGATTAAGCCATGCATGTCTCAGTGCAAGCCGTATTAAGGCGATACCGCGAATGGCTCAATATATCAGTTTTGGTTCCTTAGATCTTACTCAGTTACTTGGATAACTGTGGTAATTCTAGAGCTAATACATGCAATCAGAACTCTGACCAGTGATGGGATGAGTGCTTTTATTAGATCAAAACCAATCGACGGAGGGCCTCGCGTTCGAAGTCGTTAATTTTGATGAATCTGGATAACTTTTGCCGATCGCACGGTCCAGTACCGGCGACGCATCTTTCAAATGTCTGCCTTATCAACTTTCGATGGTAGTTTCTGCGACTACCATGGTTGTCACGGGTAACGGGGAATCAGGGTTCGATTCCGGAGAGGGAGCCTGAGAAACGGCTACCACATCCAAGGAAGGCAGCAGGCGCGCAAATTACCCACTCCCGGCACGGGGAGGTAGTGACGAAAAATAACGATACGGGACTCTTACGAGGCCTCGTAATCGGAATGAGTACACTTTAAATATTTTAACGAGGAACAATTGGAGGGCAAGTCTGGTGCCAGCAGCCGCGGTAATTCCAGCTCCAATAGCGTATACTAAAATTGTTGCGGTTAAAAAGCTCGTAGTTGCATTTGTGCGCCGCGCTGTCGGTGCACCGCATCCGCGGTGATACTGACACGTTTGCGGAGCATATCGTCGGTGAGCCGACGGTCAAACGTCGGTTCAATATCAAAATCCT
>CAWUPE010000320.1:10000-20000 GCA_963924145.1 Pyrausta purpuralis
AATCACATCCTCCGACTACCCCTGCCTGACCTGAGTGTGTGAGTTAGTGAATTAGTTAGTTAGTTAGTAAGTAAGTAAGTAAGTAAGTAAGTAAGTAATTAATTAAATTAGTAGGTAATTTCCTACATTAAACATAGATAAAAATGTAATGAATATTCTCTCCGTAATCATAACAAACTAACAATACCAACTTGCCGGCTTCAAATAAGTTCATTGAGCACATTTCAACATGTCCATAAAATAAGAGTATATAATAAATTATCCGATTATTTTAACTCAAGAAAGTAACAATAACACTTTTCTATAAACATTGAAACGATCACTTATTTCCAAATCCTATTATAGCATCAATGATGAATACATAGATTATGTTTTTTTGTTTTTTTTTTTTCATTTTTGTTTTCCTAATTCATATTGTATAGTAAAGCTTTATCTCTCTATGTAGCACTTGTTTTGCAGCGCCCAAATAGGGTCCATAATGATCCGTTTGCACATTGCCTTAATTATAAATAAAACCTTTAATATTATTGTACATTATAGAGCAATGAAGTAGGTATAGTACCTTACTACTTACTACCACAACCTGATGTTTATTTACTTTATACTCTCAGATTTTGTGTCTAGTAAAGAGGAGCTATATGTAAATGACAGTGAAATAATAGCAAATAGTAAATTCATTATTTTGTTTTTTTTTTCTGTGCAATTTATGAACGGAGCATACAAGCTGTGTTTGCGTCGATTTAGTTTAGCACCACACACACAAGTATCAAGGAAATGGATGAATTTACAATGACATGCCATTTAACTGATACCCATATAGTGGCTAGTTAGGGGATCAGCGCACAGTTAAAACTTTTAAAACAAAACGAATCTTCACACATCACACACGACATAACTTTTATGGAGCACTGAAAGGAACACTGCAATTTCATTATAGTTTCTAATGCAAAACAAACCCATAAAACACTTTCATTCAATCAAAATACAAATGTTTACTTGAAATTTAACATTTCTAACACTAGCGGGAAGGTAGCGAAAAGCAAAACAAGAACTCCATAGAAGAAAAAAAAAATGGCTGCCGCAAACTTTTCAAGGAATGTTTGCTGTACTTTGAAACCAAAACTTAAGCTCTCTTGACCTACTTACAATTTTAAAAGTATTATTAAATAAAATGACGGTATTTCCAGCATTCATAATAATATTAGTTTATGATTTATTTTAGTTTACTAAATAGGTAAAAAGCGCAGGAAACAGCAACGACGCGCCTACTAGACTAAAGTATTGATAGTATGTATGTATGTATGTATGTATGTATGTATGTATGTATGTATGTATGTATGTATGCCTACTTTATGGGTATATGATGCGAATATCACCTGTCAGTCCTGTCACCTTTTGATTTGTATGAACAGGGCGTCATTTTCAATTTTTTCTGGTTTATATCCTCACTGACATTGTAGGTATGAGGCGCAATTGCAATAGTGTTTTTAATATTTTCGTTTATTAGTTGAGCGCGTTAATACTTAATGTATGTAAGTTGATAATAAAAATGCTTTAAATTTCTAGCTTAGTTTATAGAGATATATTGTAATATTGATTTGGCATTATAATGACGAGGTAGGCACTTTTTTACTGCCTATATGGAATGCCACGCCCCTGCTAACTGACCCACCCACCCACCTATTATGTGTTGGATATATGGCGCGTCCATATTAATAGACTATTACATAATATTTTTTTCATATCCCCTTATACGATGGCCACACGGGGAAGGGCCGGGAGGGTGGGGTACACGGTACACGGCGGGCGAGGTGTGATTTAGTGGTTTTAAAGAAATTTGAATGTGCCTTTTTCTTTTTGAAAATTCCTTGGTTAGTGCAAAAATTTACATAAATTAGGTACCTACATACATAATGTATGTAGATAGGAGGTACTTATTGATGAAATGCAATGTAATAATAAGTATATTGTAATAATTTTATCCGATAAAATTATTAATATTCAGGTTTTGGTTATCCGTCTCTCATACATGTTACACTTACACTGCTCGATGAATGCAGAGCAACGGTATCAAATCGATACAAATACAATATTTGTTAACTGTTTGTAGGTATTTTAACAGACATAAACACTTAAATACATATAATAGGGTATAAAGTTAGTCCGGTTGGTTTGTTATTTTAGTCAAGTAGTTGTTATGGACTGTTTCATATTGTTTGATTTCCTTTGGGTTCAAATTTTGTTTTGTAATGTAGTATATATTTTGTTCTATTTGTACGTTACTCTTAATAAGTTTGTTGGATGGACTTGATCTCCCAATATTTTATTTATTATTTAACACGCTTACTTTGACCCACTTTTCGGTCTTCGATTAGGATGAAATTTTGCACACGCTCTGACTTTTGATGACAATACATGACAAGCTAAGAAACGTCATTACAAAACCAATATGGCGGCCTCACAGGCTATTGGAAATGGGTAAAAACCCATTATATGAGTATCAAATGAAAGGGTTTGCTCTCAGGAATACGACAAAAATAGTCACGTGACTTAAATCCAACATGGCGGACACTAAAGAGATCGAATTTGCTATTTGAAATGCACCCCCATTATATGGGTATTAAATGAAAGGGTTTGCTGAATTTGATACGACAAACATGATAGTTTTTTAAACTATTGTTATTATTAGTTTGTAGAATCTTCCATTGGAACCTAAAAAAATTAACCTGACCGTGGGTTACCTGTGTTTTTTTTTGTTTTTTTTTTACTTTTTTTGATTATTTCTGGAATGTTTCTTCTGAACCTAACAAAATCAAACCTAACCTAATCTAACCTAACCTTCGGTTACCTAAGGGTGTTTTTTTAAAGATTTTGGATTATTTCTGGAATGTTTCTTCTGAACCTAACAAAATCAAACCTAACCTAATCTAACCTAACCTTCGGTTACCTAAGGGTGTTTTTTTTTTAAGATTTTGGATTATTTCTGGAATGTTTCTTCTGAACCTAACAAAATCAAACCTAACCTAATCTGACCTAACCTTCGGTTACCTAAATGGATTTTTTTGTTAGTTTTTGAAATCTTTCTGGAATCTTTCTTCGGAACCTAACAAAATCAAACTTAACCTAATCTAACCTAACCTTCGGTTACCTAAGGGTGTTTTTTTTTAAGATTTTGGATTATTTCTGGAATGTTTCTTCTGAACCTAACAAAATCAAACCTAACCTAATCCAACCTAACCTTCGGTTACCTAAGGGTTTTTTTTAAAGATTTTGGATTATTTCTGGAATGTTCCTTCTGAACCTAACAAAATCAAACCTAACCTAATCTGACCTAACCTTCGGTTACCTAAATGGATTTTTTTGTTAGTTTTTGAAATCTTTCTGGAATCTTTCTTCGGAACCTAACAAAATCAAACCTAACCTAATCTAACCTAACCTTCGGTTACCTAAATGGATTTTTTTGTTAGTTTTTGAAATCTTTCTGGAATCTTTCTTCGGAACCTAACAAAATCAAACTTAACCTAATCTAACCTAACCTTCGGTTACCTAAGGGTGTTTTTTTTTTAAGATTTTGGATTATTTCTGGAATGTTTCTTCTGAACCTAACAAAATCAAACCTAACCTAATCTGACCTAACCTTCGGTTACCTAAATGGATTTTTTTGTTAGTTTTTGAAATCTTTCTGGAATCTTTCTTCTGAACCTAACAAAATCAAACCTAACCTAATCTAACCTAACCTTCGGTTACCTAAGGGTGTTTTTTTAAAGATTTTGGATTATTTCTGGAATGTTTCTTCTGAACCTAACAAAATCAAACCTAACCTAATCTAACCTAACCTTCGGTTACCTAAGGGTGTTTTTTTTTTAAGATTTTGGATTATTTCTGGAATGTTTCTTCTGAACCTAACAAAATCAAACCTAACCTAATCTGACCTAACCTTCGGTTACCTAAATGGATTTTTTTGTTAGTTTTTGAAATCTTTCTGGAATCTTTCTTCGGAACCTAACAAAATCAAACTTAACCTAATCTAACCTAACCTTCGGTTACCTAAGGGTGTTTTTTTTTAAGATTTTGGATTATTTCTGGAATGTTTCTTCTGAACCTAACAAAATCAAACCTAACCTAATCCAACCTAACCTTCGGTTACCTAAGGGTGTTTTTTTAAAGATTTTGGATTATTTCTGGAATGTTCCTTCTGAACCTAACAAAATCAAACCTAACCTAATCTGACCTAACCTTCGGTTACCTAAATGGATTTTTTTGTTAGTTTTTGAAATCTTTCTGGAATCTTTCTTCGGAACCTAACAAAATCAAACCTAACCTAATCTAACCTAACCTTCGGTTACCTAAATGGATTTTTTTGTTAGTTTTTGAAATCTTTCTGGAATCTTTCTTCGGAACCTAACAAAATCAAACTTAACCTAATCTAACCTAACCTTCGGTTACCTAAGGGTGTTTTTTTTTTAAGATTTTGGATTATTTCTGGAATGTTTCTTCTGAACCTAACAAAATCAAACCTAACCTAATCTGACCTAACCTTCGGTTACCTAAATGGATTTTTTTGTTAGTTTTTGAAATCTTTCTGGAATCTTTCTTCGGAACCTAACAAAATCAAACTTAACCTAATCTAACCTAACCTTCGGTTACCTAAGGGTGTTTTTTTTTAAGATTTTGGATTATTTCTGGAATGTTTCTTCTGAACCTAACAAAATCAAACCTAACCTAATCCAACCTAACCTTCGGTTACCTAAGGGTGTTTTTTTAAAGATTTTGGATTATTTCTGGAATGTTCCTTCTGAACCTAACAAAATCAAACCTAACCTAATCTGACCTAACCTTCGGTTACCTAAATGGATTTTTTTGTTAGTTTTTGAAATCTTTCTGGAATCTTTCTTCGGAACCTAACAAAATCAAACCTAACCTAATCTAACCTAACCTTCGGTTACCTAAATGGATTTTTTTGTTAGTTTTTGAAATCTTTCTGGAATCTTTCTTCGGAACCTAACAAAATCAAACTTAACCTAATCCAACCTAACCTTCGGTTACCTAGGGGTGTTTTTTTTAAAGATTTTGGATTATTTCTGGAATGTTCCTTCTGAACCTAACAAAATCAAACCTAACCTAATCTAACCTAACCTTCGGTTACCTAAGGGTGTTTTTTTTTAAGATTTTGGATTATTTCTGGAATGTTTCTTCTGAACCTAACAAAATCAAACCTAACCTAATCTAACCTAACCTTCGGTTACCTAAGGGTGTTTTTTTAAAGATTTTGGATTATTTCTGGAATGTTTCTTCTGAACCTAACAAAATCAAACCTAACCTAATCCAACCTAACCTTCGGTTACCTAGGGGTGTTTTTTTTAAAGATTTTGGATTATTTCTGGAATGTTCCTTCTGAACCTAACAAAATCAAACCTAACCTAATCTAACCTAACCTTCGGTTACCTAAGGGTGTTTTTTTTTAAGATTTTGGATTATTTCTGGAATGTTTCTTCTGAACCTAACAAAATCAAACCTAACCTAATCTGACCTAACCTTCGGTTACCTAAATGGATTTTTTTGTTAGTTTTTGAAATCTTTCTGGAATCTTTCTTCGGAACCTAACAAAATCAAACTTAACCTAATCTAACCTAACCTTCGGTTACCTAAGGGTGTTTTTTTTTAAGATTTTGGATTATTTCTGGAATGTTTCTTCTGAACCTAACAAAATCAAACCTAACCTAATCCAACCTAACCTTCGGTTACCTAAGGGTGTTTTTTTAAAGATTTTGGATTATTTCTGGAATGTTCCTTCTGAACCTAACAAAATCAAACCTAACCTAATCTGACCTAACCTTCGGTTACCTAAATGGATTTTTTTGTTAGTTTTTGAAATCTTTCTGGAATCTTTCTTCGGAACCTAACAAAATCAAACCTAACCTAATCTAACCTAACCTTCGGTTACCTAAATGGATTTTTTTGTTAGTTTTTGAAATCTTTCTGGAATCTTTCTTCGGAACCTAACAAAATCAAACTTAACCTAATCTAACCTAACCTTCGGTTACCTAAGGGTGTTTTTTTTTAAGATTTTGGATTATTTCTGGAATGTTTCTTCTGAACCTAACAAAATCAAACCTAACCTAATCTAACCTAACCTTCGGTTACCTAAGGGTGTTTTTTTAAAGATTTTGGATTATTTCTGGAATGTTTCTTCTGAACCTAACAAAATCAAACCTAACCTAATCCAACCTAACCTTCGGTTACCTAGGGGTGTTTTTTTTAAAGATTTTGGATTATTTCTGGAATGTTCCTTCTGAACCTAACAAAATCAAACCTAACCTAATCTAACCTAACCGTGGGATACCTAAATGGATTTTTTTGTTAGTTTTTGAAATCTTTCTGGAATCTTTCTGGAATCTTTCTTCGGAACCTAACAGAATCAAACCTAACCTCATCTAACCTAACATAAGGTTTTTTTTTTTTTAGTTTTTGGTATCTCTCTAACCTAACATAACCTAACCTAACCTAACCATCGGTTTTTTTTCCCATTCCAAAAAATAACTTATTTTACACCCGCCGCGTCGCGCGCACGATATTGCGCGTTCAGAATTTTTCGACATTGGAGTCGGTCGCTTGTCCACTCGTGACAGAATTGAAACGAAGAGCGCAGCAACGCGTTTGTTAGTATCAATCCGTGGCGAGAGGGGCGTGCAAACACACTCCGCGGCGCTGTGGGCGCGCATTGCGCGTGCGCACGACAGCGAAGTGTCGTTCGGAGGAAAGGCAAAGAGCGGCGGGAAGGCGCGTGTGCGCGCGCGCGCGCAGATGCGCGCGCGCGCGCACATGCGCGCGCGCCCTTCCGTTTGACCGCCGTTCGTTGAGTACTCTAGCTGGCATCGTCGTCTCTTCGGGCGTGTCGCACCACTTGTTTTGGGGACTTGTAAAATATTTATATTTTAATAGTCTCTCGAAAGTAAAATGTGCGTGTGAGCGCGGTAGAGTCGCGGCGGCGCTGGCTTTGTTAAACTTTGTAGATCGACGGATCCGTTATTGTATATATGGATTTCGTAGAAACGGTCTCACTCAAGGCCTATATTGTGTTCCATGCGTATGTGTGTAACACTTTGGTCCGATGCAATTCTATCAGTGTTGTGTCTGAAAAGCGCCGATGGACGGTTATGCGTCCTCGTCAATTTTCAACAACACTGACGGAGGAGCGTCATACATATTTTTCTGGTCTGGTTCGGGATCTCTCTTGCTCCGGGCTGTTTGTCGCTAATGTGTACAAAACGTCAGTTGGAAGAGTTTTTTTACATAAAAGTGAAAAGTGATCTGTGCGAACCTTCAGTGTGGGCGCCTCCTTCATTTGGAGCGCTAAGTGCCCTTGTTCGCGATCTGATCGGAGACGACACAGATCGCGTACAGCGTGCGACACACCGATATATTATGACCAATATAGTCACGCCTCGATATCCGACGGTAAAACGTCGAATCGGGCGCAAGACACAGAACAGAGTAGAGAGATGAACACTCGTCGCGTGTTTTTTTTTTCTACTTTTATCATGTGTAAGCTCCCTGGTTGATCCTGCCAGTAGTTATATGCTTGTCTCAAAGATTAAGCCATGCATGTCTCAGTGCAAGCCGTATTAAGGCGATACCGCGAATGGCTCAATATATCAGTTTTGGTTCCTTAGATCTTACTCAGTTACTTGGATAACTGTGGTAATTCTAGAGCTAATACATGCAATCAGAACTCTGACCAGTGATGGGATGAGTGCTTTTATTAGATCAAAACCAATCGACGGAGGGCCTCGCGTTCGAAGTCGTTAATTTTGATGAATCTGGATAACTTTTGCCGATCGCACGGTCCAGTACCGGCGACGCATCTTTCAAATGTCTGCCTTATCAACTTTCGATGGTAGTTTCTGCGACTACCATGGTTGTCACGGGTAACGGGGAATCAGGGTTCGATTCCGGAGAGGGAGCCTGAGAAACGGCTACCACATCCAAGGAAGGCAGCAGGCGCGCAAATTACCCACTCCCGGCACGGGGAGGTAGTGACGAAAAATAACGATACGGGACTCTTACGAGGCCTCGTAATCGGAATGAGTACACTTTAAATATTTTAACGAGGAACAATTGGAGGGCAAGTCTGGTGCCAGCAGCCGCGGTAATTCCAGCTCCAATAGCGTATACTAAAATTGTTGCGGTTAAAAAGCTCGTAGTTGCATTTGTGCGCCGCGCTGTCGGTGCACCGCATCCGCGGTGATACTGACACGTTTGCGGAGCATATCGTCGGTGAGCCGACGGTCAAACGTCGGTTCAATATCAAAATCCTATCGCGGTGCTCTTCATTGAGTGTCGAGATGGGCCGACAACTTTACTTTGAACAAATTAGAGTGCTCAAAGCGGGCTCAAAATGCTGCTTGAATATTTCGTGCATGGAATAATAGAATATGATCTCGGTTCTATTTTGTTGGTTTTCAGAACTCCGAGGTAATGATTAATAGGGATAACTGGGGGCATTCGTATTGCGACGTTAGAGGTGAAATTCTTGGATCGTCGCAAGACGAACATCAGCGAAAGCATTTGCCAAAGGTGTTTTCATCAATCAAGAACGAAAGTTAGAGGTTCGAAGGCGATTAGATACCGCCCTAGTTCTAACCGTAAATATGTCATCTAGCGATCCGCCGACGTTATTACAATGGCTCGGCGGGCAGCTTTCGGGAAACCAAAGATTTTGGACTCCGGGGGGAGTATGGTTGCAAAGCTGAAACTTAAAGGAATTGACGGAAGGGCACCACCAGGAGTGGAGCCTGCGGCTTAATTTGACTCAACACGGGAAATCTCACCAGGCCCGGACACCGGAAGGATTGACAGATTAACAGCTCTTTCTTGATTCGGTGGGTGGTGGTGCATGGCCGTTCTTAGTTGGTGGAGCGATTTGTCTGGTTAATTCCGGTAACGAACGAGACTCTAGCCTGCTAAATAGGCGTCGCCATTTAGGTGCGCGTGGCTCTGTCACGCAACTCACTGGCGACGTATTAAAATTCTTCTTAGAGGGACCGGCGGCTTCGAGCCGCACGAGATTGAGCAATAACAGGTCTGTGATGCCCTTAGATGTCCTGGGCCGCACGCGCGCTACACTGAAGGAATCAGCATGTTCTCCCAGGCCTAGAGGCCCGGGCAACCCGTTGAAACTCCTTCGTGCTGGGGATTGGGGTTTGCAATTATCCCCCATAAACGAGGAATTCCTAGTAAGCGCGAGTCATAAGCTCGCGTTGATTACGTCCCTGCCCTTTGTACACACCGCCCGTCGCTACTACCGATTGAATGATTTAGTGAGGTCTTCGGACCGACACGCGGTGGCTTCACGGCCGTCGGCGTTGTTGGGAAGTTGACCGAACTTGATCATTTAGAGGAAGTAAAAGTCGTAACAAGGTTTCCGTAGGGGAACCTGCGGAAGGATCATTAACGTGTTTACAACGTACACGTTACACGCGTACAGTTGTATACATGAAATGTTCATCCAGACACAAAAATATACACCCTCTCGATAGAGAGGGCGTCGTCGTACCGTCATATCGACTCGGATAGATCGAAATCCGCGATCTTAGTCGTAGACGGTATGTTCGAAAAAAAAAACAAAAAAACAATGCGGTTGGATTTGACGATTGTGTGCGCGTATGCGTGCGATCGTCTTTATTCAGTTACAAAAACAAATTTTATATTATTTTTTATACGTTGTTTACACCAAAAAAAAATAACCACTAAACCATTACCCTGGACGGTGGATCACTTGGCTCGCGGGTCGATGAAGAACGCAGTTAACTGCGCGTCATAGTGTGAACTGCAGGACACATTTGAACATCGACATTTCGAACGCACATTGCGGTCCGTGGAGACACATCCAGGACCACTCCTGTCTGAGGGCCGGCTGCATAAATACAATAACCACACTGCGCGTGTTTTTGTGTATGTGTCATACATATACACACACACCACGTGCATATGACGGTTC
>CAWUPE010000321.1:0-13373 GCA_963924145.1 Pyrausta purpuralis
TATCCGTTATTTAAAGCACGTCCACGTTGTTTTCAGCGCGCTGCGACGTATAGTTTTGGAGTTATAAAATTTTAAAGGTACATTTCATAGTCAAATTTCGGTTTTTCAGCCCTACTGAAAACTTTTGTTCGACAACCCCGTGTGCTTTGTTCGTAGATATTGTGCGCCTATACGAGACCTATCCGCTGACACCCCGTTTGCGCCCCTAACACCAACCGAAGGCCAAAAATTTGCAAAACATACGTTTTTCTTATACCGAACCGAGGTATAAAGGTGGGTCACGGTTTTCATACAAAGTATACATTTTCACATCTGAAAACTGAAATATTGACAACTTTTGCGCTTCTATAAAATTCTATTTGCACTACTCTATTTATTTACGTTGAAAGAAGCGATAAAAAGCGTACATTTACATTTATTTTCGACATTTTTTACATATTTTGGACTTTTTCATACAAAATTATATCGAAAAATTTCTAAGTCTTTTTTCGGTTAACAGATTTTCAAAATTTTTTATTTCTAATTTGTAGTATCCGTTATTTAAAGCACGTCCACGTTGTTTTCAGCGCGCTGCGACGTATAGTTTTGGAGTTATAAAATTTTAAAGGTACATTTCATAGTCAAATTTCGGTTTTTCAGCCCTACTGAAAACTTTTGTTCGACAACCCCGTGTGCTTTGTTCGTAGATATTGTGCGCCTATACGAGACCTATCCGCTGACACCCCGTTTGCGCCCCTAACACCAACCGAAGGCCAAAAATTTGCAAAACATACGTTTTTCTTATACCGAACCGAGGTATAAAGGTGGGTCACGGTTTTCATACAAAGTATACATTTTCACATCTGAAAACTGAAATATTGACAACTTTTGCGCTTCTATAAAATTCTATTTGCACTACTCTATTTATTTACGTTGAAAGAAGCGATAAAAAGCGTACATTTACATTTATTTTCGACATTTTTTACATATTTTGGACTTTTTCATACAAAATTATATCGAAAAATTTCTAAGTCTTTTTTCGGTTAACAGATTTTCAAAATTTTTTATTTCTAATTTGTAGTATCCGTTATTTAAAGCACGTCCACGTTGTTTTCAGCGCGCTGCGACGTATAGTTTTGGAGTTATAAAATTTTAAAGGTACATTTCATAGTCAAATTTCGGTTTTTCAGCCCTACTGAAAACTTTTGTTCGACAACCCCGTGTGCTTTGTTCGTAGATATTGTGCGCCTATACGAGACCTATCCGCTGACACCCCGTTTGCGCCCCTAACACCAACCGAAGGCCAAAAATTTGCAAAACATACGTTTTTCTTATACCGAACCGAGGTATAAAGGTGGGTCACGGTTTTCATACAAAGTATACATTTTCACATCTGAAAACTGAAATATTGACAACTTTTGCGCTTCTATAAAATTCTATTTGCACTACTCTATTTATTTACGTTGAAAGAAGCGATAAAAAGCGTACATTTACATTTATTTTCGACATTTTTTACATATTTTGGACTTTTTCATACAAAATTATATCGAAAAATTTCTAAGTCTTTTTTCGGTTAACAGATTTTCAAAATTTTTTATTTCTAATTTGTAGTATCCGTTATTTAAAGCACGTCCACGTTGTTTTCAGCGCGCTGCGACGTATAGTTTTGGAGTTATAAAATTTTAAAGGTACATTTCATAGTCAAATTTCGGTTTTTCAGCCCTACTGAAAACTTTTGTTCGACAACCCCGTGTGCTTTGTTCGTAGATATTGTGCGCCTATACGAGACCTATCCGCTGACACCCCGTTTGCGCCCCTAACACCAACCGAAGGCCAAAAATTTGCAAAACATACGTTTTTCTTATACCGAACCGAGGTATAAAGGTGGGTCACGGTTTTCATACAAAGTATACATTTTCACATCTGAAAACTGAAATATTGACAACTTTTGCGCTTCTATAAAATTCTATTTGCACTACTCTATTTATTTACGTTGAAAGAAGCGATAAAAAGCGTACATTTACATTTATTTTCGACATTTTTTACATATTTTGGACTTTTTCATACAAAATTATATCGAAAAATTTCTAAGTCTTTTTTCGGTTAACAGATTTTCAAAATTTTTTATTTCTAATTTGTAGTATCCGTTATTTAAAGCACGTCCACGTTGTTTTCAGCGCGCTGCGACGTATAGTTTTGGAGTTATAAAATTTTAAAGGTACATTTCATAGTCAAATTTCGGTTTTTCAGCCCTACTGAAAACTTTTGTTCGACAACCCCGTGTGCTTTGTTCGTAGATATTGTGCGCCTATACGAGACCTATCCGCTGACACCCCGTTTGCGCCCCTAACACCAACCGAAGGCCAAAAATTTGCAAAACATACGTTTTTCTTATACCGAACCGAGGTATAAAGGTGGGTCACGGTTTTCATACAAAGTATACATTTTCACATCTGAAAACTGAAATATTGACAACTTTTGCGCTTCTATAAAATTCTATTTGCACTACTCTATTTATTTACGTTGAAAGAAGCGATAAAAAGCGTACATTTACATTTATTTTCGACATTTTTTACATATTTTGGACTTTTTCATACAAAATTATATCGAAAAATTTCTAAGTCTTTTTTCGGTTAACAGATTTTCAAAATTTTTTATTTCTAATTTGTAGTATCCGTTATTTAAAGCACGTCCACGTTGTTTTCAGCGCGCTGCGACGTATAGTTTTGGAGTTATAAAATTTTAAAGGTACATTTCATAGTCAAATTTCGGTTTTTCAGCCCTACTGAAAACTTTTGTTCGACAACCCCGTGTGCTTTGTTCGTAGATATTGTGCGCCTATACGAGACCTATCCGCTGACACCCCGTTTGCGCCCCTAACACCAACCGAAGGCCAAAAATTTGCAAAACATACGTTTTTCTTATACCGAACCGAGGTATAAAGGTGGGTCACGGTTTTCATACAAAGTATACATTTTCACATCTGAAAACTGAAATATTGACAACTTTTGCGCTTCTATAAAATTCTATTTGCACTACTCTATTTATTTACGTTGAAAGAAGCGATAAAAAGCGTACATTTACATTTATTTTCGACATTTTTTACATATTTTGGACTTTTTCATACAAAATTATATCGAAAAATTTCTAAGTCTTTTTTCGGTTAACAGATTTTCAAAATTTTTTATTTCTAATTTGTAGTATCCGTTATTTAAAGCACGTCCACGTTGTTTTCAGCGCGCTGCGACGTATAGTTTTGGAGTTATAAAATTTTAAAGGTACATTTCATAGTCAAATTTCGGTTTTTCAGCCCTACTGAAAACTTTTGTTCGACAACCCCGTGTGCTTTGTTCGTAGATATTGTGCGCCTATACGAGACCTATCCGCTGACACCCCGTTTGCGCCCCTAACACCAACCGAAGGCCAAAAATTTGCAAAACATACGTTTTTCTTATACCGAACCGAGGTATAAAGGTGGGTCACGGTTTTCATACAAAGTATACATTTTCACATCTGAAAACTGAAATATTGACAACTTTTGCGCTTCTATAAAATTCTATTTGCACTACTCTATTTATTTACGTTGAAAGAAGCGATAAAAAGCGTACATTTACATTTATTTTCGACATTTTTTACATATTTTGGACTTTTTCATACAAAATTATATCGAAAAATTTCTAAGTCTTTTTTCGGTTAACAGATTTTCAAAATTTTTTATTTCTAATTTGTAGTATCCGTTATTTAAAGCACGTCCACGTTGTTTTCAGCGCGCTGCGACGTATAGTTTTGGAGTTATAAAATTTTAAAGGTACATTTCATAGTCAAATTTCGGTTTTTCAGCCCTACTGAAAACTTTTGTTCGACAACCCCGTGTGCTTTGTTCGTAGATATTGTGCGCCTATACGAGACCTATCCGCTGACACCCCGTTTGCGCCCCTAACACCAACCGAAGGCCAAAAATTTGCAAAACATACGTTTTTCTTATACCGAACCGAGGTATAAAGGTGGGTCACGGTTTTCATACAAAGTATACATTTTCACATCTGAAAACTGAAATATTGACAACTTTTGCGCTTCTATAAAATTCTATTTGCACTACTCTATTTATTTACGTTGAAAGAAGCGATAAAAAGCGTACATTTACATTTATTTTCGACATTTTTTACATATTTTGGACTTTTTCATACAAAATTATATCGAAAAATTTCTAAGTCTTTTTTCGGTTAACAGATTTTCAAAATTTTTTATTTCTAATTTGTAGTATCCGTTATTTAAAGCACGTCCACGTTGTTTTCAGCGCGCTGCGACGTATAGTTTTGGAGTTATAAAATTTTAAAGGTACATTTCATAGTCAAATTTCGGTTTTTCAGCCCTACTGAAAACTTTTGTTCGACAACCCCGTGTGCTTTGTTCGTAGATATTGTGCGCCTATACGAGACCTATCCGCTGACACCCCGTTTGCGCCCCTAACACCAACCGAAGGCCAAAAATTTGCAAAACATACGTTTTTCTTATACCGAACCGAGGTATAAAGGTGGGTCACGGTTTTCATACAAAGTATACATTTTCACATCTGAAAACTGAAATATTGACAACTTTTGCGCTTCTATAAAATTCTATTTGCACTACTCTATTTATTTACGTTGAAAGAAGCGATAAAAAGCGTACATTTACATTTATTTTCGACATTTTTTACATATTTTGGACTTTTTCATACAAAATTATATCGAAAAATTTCTAAGTCTTTTTTCGGTTAACAGATTTTCAAAATTTTTTATTTCTAATTTGTAGTATCCGTTATTTAAAGCACGTCCACGTTGTTTTCAGCGCGCTGCGACGTATAGTTTTGGAGTTATAAAATTTTAAAGGTACATTTCATAGTCAAATTTCGGTTTTTCAGCCCTACTGAAAACTTTTGTTCGACAACCCCGTGTGCTTTGTTCGTAGATATTGTGCGCCTATACGAGACCTATCCGCTGACACCCCGTTTGCGCCCCTAACACCAACCGAAGGCCAAAAATTTGCAAAACATACGTTTTTCTTATACCGAACCGAGGTATAAAGGTGGGTCACGGTTTTCATACAAAGTATACATTTTCACATCTGAAAACTGAAATATTGACAACTTTTGCGCTTCTATAAAATTCTATTTGCACTACTCTATTTATTTACGTTGAAAGAAGCGATAAAAAGCGTACATTTACATTTATTTTCGACATTTTTTACATATTTTGGACTTTTTCATACAAAATTATATCGAAAAATTTCTAAGTCTTTTTTCGGTTAACAGATTTTCAAAATTTTTTATTTCTAATTTGTAGTATCCGTTATTTAAAGCACGTCCACGTTGTTTTCAGCGCGCTGCGACGTATAGTTTTGGAGTTATAAAATTTTAAAGGTACATTTCATAGTCAAATTTCGGTTTTTCAGCCCTACTGAAAACTTTTGTTCGACAACCCCGTGTGCTTTGTTCGTAGATATTGTGCGCCTATACGAGACCTATCCGCTGACACCCCGTTTGCGCCCCTAACACCAACCGAAGGCCAAAAATTTGCAAAACATACGTTTTTCTTATACCGAACCGAGGTATAAAGGTGGGTCACGGTTTTCATACAAAGTATACATTTTCACATCTGAAAACTGAAATATTGACAACTTTTGCGCTTCTATAAAATTCTATTTGCACTACTCTATTTATTTACGTTGAAAGAAGCGATAAAAAGCGTACATTTACATTTATTTTCGACATTTTTTACATATTTTGGACTTTTTCATACAAAATTATATCGAAAAATTTCTAAGTCTTTTTTCGGTTAACAGATTTTCAAAATTTTTTATTTCTAATTTGTAGTATCCGTTATTTAAAGCACGTCCACGTTGTTTTCAGCGCGCTGCGACGTATAGTTTTGGAGTTATAAAATTTTAAAGGTACATTTCATAGTCAAATTTCGGTTTTTCAGCCCTACTGAAAACTTTTGTTCGACAACCCCGTGTGCTTTGTTCGTAGATATTGTGCGCCTATACGAGACCTATCCGCTGACACCCCGTTTGCGCCCCTAACACCAACCGAAGGCCAAAAATTTGCAAAACATACGTTTTTCTTATACCGAACCGAGGTATAAAGGTGGGTCACGGTTTTCATACAAAGTATACATTTTCACATCTGAAAACTGAAATATTGACAACTTTTGCGCTTCTATAAAATTCTATTTGCACTACTCTATTTATTTACGTTGAAAGAAGCGATAAAAAGCGTACATTTACATTTATTTTCGACATTTTTTACATATTTTGGACTTTTTCATACAAAATTATATCGAAAAATTTCTAAGTCTTTTTTCGGTTGACAGATTTTCAAAATTTTTTATTTCTAATTTGTAGTATCCGTTATTTAAAGCACGTCCACGTTGTTTTCAGCGCGCTGCGACGTATAGTTTTGGAGTTATAAAATTTTAAAGGTACATTTCATAGTCAAATTTCGGTTTTTCAGCCCTACTGAAAACTTTTGTTCGACAACCCCGTGTGCTTTGTTCGTAGATATTGTGCGCCTATACGAGACCTATCCGCTGACACCCCGTTTGCGCCCCTAACACCAACCGAAGGCCAAAAATTTGCAAAACATACGTTTTTTCTTATACCGAACCGAGGTATAAAGGTGGGTCACGGTTTTCATACAAAGTATACATTTTCACATCTGAAAACTGAAATATTGACAACTTTTGCGCTTCTATAAAATTCTATTTGCACTACTCTATTTATTTACGTTGAAAGAAGCGATAAAAAGCGTACATTTACATTTATTTTCGACATTTTTTACATATTTTGGACTTTTTCATACAAAATTATATCGAAAAATTTCTAAGTCTTTTTTCGGTTGACAGATTTTCAAAATTTTTTATTTCTAATTTGTAGTATCCGTTATTTAAAGCACGTCCACGTTGTTTTCAGCGCGCTGCGACGTATAGTTTTGGAGTTATAAAATTTTAAAGGTACATTTCATAGTCAAATTTCGGTTTTTCAGCCCTACTGAAAACTTTTGTTCGACAACCCCGTGTGCTTTGTTCGTAGATATTGTGCGCCTATACGAGACCTATCCGCTGACACCCCGTTTGCGCCCCTAACACCAACCGAAGGCCAAAAATTTGCAAAACATACGTTTTTCTTATACCGAACCGAGGTATAAAGGTGGGTCACGGTTTTCATACAAAGTATACATTTTCACATCTGAAAACTGAAATATTGACAACTTTTGCGCTTCTATAAAATTCTATTTGCACTACTCTATTTATTTACGTTGAAAGAAGCGATAAAAAGCGTACATTTACATTTATTTTCGACATTTTTTACATATTTTGGACTTTTTCATACAAAATTATATCGAAAAATTTCTAAGTCTTTTTTCGGTTGACAGATTTTCAAAATTTTTTATTTCTAATTTGTAGTATCCGTTATTTAAAGCACGTCCACGTTGTTTTCAGCGCGCTGCGACGTATAGTTTTGGAGTTATAAAATTTTAAAGGTACATTTCATAGTCAAATTTCGGTTTTTCAGCCCTACTGAAAACTTTTGTTCGACAACCCCGTGTGCTTTGTTCGTAGATATTGTGCGCCTATACGAGACCTATCCGCTGACACCCCGTTTGCGCCCCTAACACCAACCGAAGGCCAAAAATTTGCAAAACATACGTTTTTCTTATACCGAACCGAGGTATAAAGGTGGGTCACGGTTTTCATACAAAGTATACATTTTCACATCTGAAAACTGAAATATTGACAACTTTTGCGCTTCTATAAAATTCTATTTGCACTACTCTATTTATTTACGTTGAAAGAAGCGATAAAAAGCGTACATTTACATTTATTTTCGACATTTTTTACATATTTTGGACTTTTTCATACAAAATTATATCGAAAAATTTCTAAGTCTTTTTTCGGTTAACAGATTTTCAAAATTTTTTATTTCTAATTTGTAGTATCCGTTATTTAAAGCACGTCCACGTTGTTTTCAGCGCGCTGCGACGTATAGTTTTGGAGTTATAAAATTTTAAAGGTACATTTCATAGTCAAATTTCGGTTTTTCAGCCCTACTGAAAACTTTTGTTCGACAACCCCGTGTGCTTTGTTCGTAGATATTGTGCGCCTATACGAGACCTATCCGCTGACACCCCGTTTGCGCCCCTAACACCAACCGAAGGCCAAAAATTTGCAAAACATACGTTTTTCTTATACCGAACCGAGGTATAAAGGTGGGTCACGGTTTTCATACAAAGTATACATTTTCACATCTGAAAACTGAAATATTGACAACTTTTGCGCTTCTATAAAATTCTATTTGCACTACTCTATTTATTTACGTTGAAAGAAGCGATAAAAAGCGTACATTTACATTTATTTTCGACATTTTTTACATATTTTGGACTTTTTCATACAAAATTATATCGAAAAATTTCTAAGTCTTTTTTCGGTTAACAGATTTTCAAAATTTTTTATTTCTAATTTGTAGTATCCGTTATTTAAAGCACGTCCACGTTGTTTTCAGCGCGCTGCGACGTATAGTTTTGGAGTTATAAAATTTTAAAGGTACATTTCATAGTCAAATTTCGGTTTTTTCAGCCCTACTGAAAACTTTTGTTCGACAACCCCGTGTGCTTTGTTCGTAGATATTGTGCGCCTATACGAGACCTATCCGCTGACACCCCGTTTGCGCCCCTAACACCAACCGAAGGCCAAAAATTTGCAAAACATACGTTTTTCTTATACCGAACCGAGGTATAAAGGTGGGTCACGGTTTTCATACAAAGTATACATTTTCACATCTGAAAACTGAAATATTGACAACTTTTGCGCTTCTATAAAATTCTATTTGCACTACTCTATTTATTTACGTTGAAAGAAGCGATAAAAAGCGTACATTTACATTTATTTTCGACATTTTTTACATATTTTGGACTTTTTCATACAAAATTATATCGAAAAATTTCTAAGTCTTTTTTCGGTTAACAGATTTTCAAAATTTTTTATTTCTAATTTGTAGTATCCGTTATTTAAAGCACGTCCACGTTGTTTTCAGCGCGCTGCGACGTATAGTTTTGGAGTTATAAAATTTTAAAGGTACATTTCATAGTCAAATTTCGGTTTTTCAGCCCTACTGAAAACTTTTGTTCGACAACCCCGTGTGCTTTGTTCGTAGATATTGTGCGCCTATACGAGACCTATCCGCTGACACCCCGTTTGCGCCCCTAACACCAACCGAAGGCCAAAAATTTGCAAAACATACGTTTTTCTTATACCGAACCGAGGTATAAAGGTGGGTCACGGTTTTCATACAAAGTATACATTTTCACATCTGAAAACTGAAATATTGACAACTTTTGCGCTTCTATAAAATTCTATTTGCACTACTCTATTTATTTACGTTGAAAGAAGCGATAAAAAGCGTACATTTACATTTATTTTCGACATTTTTTACATATTTTGGACTTTTTCATACAAAATTATATCGAAAAATTTCTAAGTCTTTTTTCGGTTAACAGATTTTCAAAATTTTTTATTTCTAATTTGTAGTATCCGTTATTTAAAGCACGTCCACGTTGTTTTCAGCGCGCTGCGACGTATAGTTTTGGAGTTATAAAATTTTAAAGGTACATTTCATAGTCAAATTTCGGTTTTTCAGCCCTACTGAAAACTTTTGTTCGACAACCCCGTGTGCTTTGTTCGTAGATATTGTGCGCCTATACGAGACCTATCCGCTGACACCCCGTTTGCGCCCCTAACACCAACCGAAGGCCAAAAATTTGCAAAACATACGTTTTTCTTATACCGAACCGAGGTATAAAGGTGGGTCACGGTTTTCATACAAAGTATACATTTTCACATCTGAAAACTGAAATATTGACAACTTTTGCGCTTCTATAAAATTCTATTTGCACTACTCTATTTATTTACGTTGAAAGAAGCGATAAAAAGCGTACATTTACATTTATTTTCGACATTTTTTACATATTTTGGACTTTTTCATACAAAATTATATCGAAAAATTTCTAAGTCTTTTTTCGGTTAACAGATTTTCAAAATTTTTTATTTCTAATTTGTAGTATCCGTTATTTAAAGCACGTCCACGTTGTTTTCAGCGCGCTGCGACGTATAGTTTTGGAGTTATAAAATTTTAAAGGTACATTTCATAGTCAAATTTCGGTTTTTCAGCCCTACTGAAAACTTTTGTTCGACAACCCCGTGTGCTTTGTTCGTAGATATTGTGCGCCTATACGAGACCTATCCGCTGACACCCCGTTTGCGCCCCTAACACCAACCGAAGGCCAAAAATTTGCAAAACATACGTTTTTCTTATACCGAACCGAGGTATAAAGGTGGGTCACGGTTTTCATACAAAGTATACATTTTCACATCTGAAAACTGAAATATTGACAACTTTTGCGCTTCTATAAAATTCTATTTGCACTACTCTATTTATTTACGTTGAAAGAAGCGATAAAAAGCGTACATTTACATTTATTTTCGACATTTTTTACATATTTTGGACTTTTTCATACAAAATTATATCGAAAAATTTCTAAGTCTTTTTTCGGTTAACAGATTTTCAAAATTTTTTATTTCTAATTTGTAGTATCCGTTATTTAAAGCACGTCCACGTTGTTTTCAGCGCGCTGCGACGTATAGTTTTGGAGTTTATAAAATTTTAAAGGTACATTTCATAGTCAAATTTCGGTTTTTCAGCCCTACTGAAAACTTTTGTTCGACAACCCCGTGTGCTTTGTTCGTAGATATTGTGCGCCTATACGAGACCTATCCGCTGACACCCCGTTTGCGCCCCTAACACCAACCGAAGGCCAAAAATTTGCAAAACATACGTTTTTCTTATACCGAACCGAGGTATAAAGGTGGGTCACGGTTTTCATACAAAGTATACATTTTCACATCTGAAAACTGAAATATTGACAACTTTTGCGCTTCTATAAAATTCTATTTGCACTACTCTATTTATTTACGTTGAAAGAAGCGATAAAAAGCGTACATTTACATTTATTTTCGACATTTTTTACATATTTTGGACTTTTTCATACAAAATTATATCGAAAAATTTCTAAGTCTTTTTTCGGTTAACAGATTTTCAAAATTTTTTATTTCTAATTTGTAGTATCCGTTATTTAAAGCACGTCCACGTTGTTTTCAGCGCGCTGCGACGTATAGTTTTGGAGTTATAAAATTTTAAAGGTACATTTCATAGTCAAATTTCGGTTTTTCAGCCCTACTGAAAACTTTTGTTCGACAACCCCGTGTGCTTTGTTCGTAGATATTGTGCGCCTATACGAGACCTATCCGCTGACACCCCGTTTGCGCCCCTAACACCAACCGAAGGCCAAAAATTTGCAAAACATACGTTTTTCTTATACCGAACCGAGGTATAAAGGTGGGTCACGGTTTTCATACAAAGTATACATTTTCACATCTGAAAACTGAAATATTGACAACTTTTGCGCTTCTATAAAATTCTATTTGCACTACTCTATTTATTTACGTTGAAAGAAGCGATAAAAAGCGTACATTTACATTTATTTTCGACATTTTTTACATATTTTGGACTTTTTCATACAAAATTATATCGAAAAATTTCTAAGTCTTTTTTCGGTTAACAGATTTTCAAAATTTTTTATTTCTAATTTGTAGTATCCGTTATTTAAAGCACGTCCACGTTGTTTTCAGCGCGCTGCGACGTATAGTTTTGGAGTTATAAAATTTTAAAGGTACATTTCATAGTCAAATTTCGGTTTTTCAGCCCTACTGAAAACTTTTGTTCGACAACCCCGTGTGCTTTGTTCGTAGATATTGTGCGCCTATACGAGACCTATCCGCTGACACCCCGTTTGCGCCCCTAACACCAACCGAAGGCCAAAAATTTGCAAAACATACGTTTTTCTTATACCGAACCGAGGTATAAAGGTGGGTCACGGTTTTCATACAAAGTATACATTTTCACATCTGAAAACTGAAATATTGACAACTTTTGCGCTTCTATAAAATTCTATTTGCACTACTCTATTTATTTACGTTGAAAGAAGCGATAAAAAGCGTACATTTACATTTATTTTCGACATTTTTTACATATTTTGGACTTTTTCATACAAAATTATATCGAAAAATTTCTAAGTCTTTTTTCGGTTAACAGATTTTCAAAATTTTTTATTTCTAATTTGTAGTATCCGTTATTTAAAGCACGTCCACGTTGTTTTCAGCGCGCTGCGACGTATAGTTTTGGAGTTATAAAATTTTAAAGGTACATTTCATAGTCAAATTTCGGTTTTTCAGCCCTACTGAAAACTTTTGTTCGACAACCCCGTGTGCTTTGTTCGTAGATATTGTGCGCCTATACGAGACCTATCCGCTGACACCCCGTTTGCGCCCCTAACACCAACCGAAGGCCAAAAATTTGCAAAACATACGTTTTTCTTATACCGAACCGAGGTATAAAGGTGGGTCACGGTTTTCATACAAAGTATACATTTTCACATCTGAAAACTGAAATATTGACAACTTTTGCGCTTCTATAAAATTCTATTTGCACTACTCTATTTATTTACGTTGAAAGAAGCGATAAAAAGCGTACATTTACATTTATTTTCGACATTTTTTACATATTTTGGACTTTTTCATACAAAATTATATCGAAAAATTTCTAAGTCTTTTTTCGGTTAACAGATTTTCAAAATTTTTTATTTCTAATTTGTAGTATCCGTTATTTAAAGCACGTCCACGTTGTTTTCAGCGCGCTGCGACGTATAGTTTTGGAGTTATAAAATTTTAAAGGTACATTTCATAGTCAAATTTCGGTTTTTCAGCCCTACTGAAAACTTTTGTTCGACAACCCCGTGTGCTTTGTTCGTAGATATTGTGCGCCTATACGAGACCTATCCGCTGACACCCCGTTTGCGCCCCTAACACCAACCGAAGGCCAAAAATTTGCAAAACATACGTTTTTCTTATACCGAACCGAGGTATAAAGGTGGGTCACGGTTTTCATACAAAGTATACATTTTCACATCTGAAAACTGAAATATTGACAACTTTTGCGCTTCTATAAAATTCTATTTGCACTACTCTATTTATTTACGTTGAAAGAAGCGATAAAAAGCGTACATTTACATTTATTTTCGACATTTTTTACATATTTTGGACTTTTTCATACAAAATTATATCGAAAAATTTCTAAGTCTTTTTTCGGTTAACAGATTTTCAAAATTTTTTATTTCTAATTTGTAGTATCCGTTATTTAAAGCACGTCCACGTTGTTTTCAGCGCGCTGCGACGTATAGTTTTGGAGTTATAAAATTTTAAAGGTACATTTCATAGTCAAATTTCGGTTTTTCAGCCCTACTGAAA
>CAWUPE010000322.1:0-15237 GCA_963924145.1 Pyrausta purpuralis
ATCAAATCAAAATCAAAAAAATATTTATTCAATTTAGGACACAATATGCCACTTATGAACGTCAAATGTACAGTGAAAAATAAAATAAAAATAATTGTGCCCTGAAGGGGCCGAATCATGTCTCCTTATCTTTTGGGCCCTACCAGCGCTTCGAGACAGAACACAGACAATTTGGCAAGTGCTGAGAAGAAACGCCGGAACAAACTCAGTCACCACTAGCTGCCGTAAAATCAAAATCATCAAAGGTAAGTACATCAGTCGGTGCAGGCTGGACAGACCACACATTCGTGTCGTTCAGATAGTCTTGAACCTTATAATAGCCTTTAGACATAAGCGTGTTTTTAACGTGTTTCTTAAATTTATCAACCGGCAATTCGACAAGATTGTGTGGTATATTATTAAAGAATTTTATACAATTTCCCATGAACGAATTACTAGTTTTAACTAATCTGAAGTTAGGAACGACAAGCTTGTGTTTATTTCTTGTGTTATATGAGTGAATGTCGCTCTTCTTCATGAAATAATCTAAATTTTTACGGACGTACATTATACTGTCAAAAATGTATTGAGAAGCCACAGTTAATATGTTGATTTTCTTAAAGACCTCTCTCAGGGAGTCACGAGGACTTAGTTTATAAATAGCACGAATGGCTCTTTTCTGCAAAATAAATATGGTATCAATGTCTGCAGCAGAACCCCACAAGAGAAGACCGTAAGACATAATACTGTGGAAGTAACTAAAATACACAAGCCTCGCCGTTTCAACATCAGTCAGATACCTTATTTTTCTAACTGCAAAGGCAGCCGAGCTTAGCCTCCTAGCTAGGGCTTCAATATGAGGTCCCCACTGTAATTTTGAGTCAAGTGTAATGCCCAGAAATACAGTGGAGTCTATTAAAACTAGATTATTACCATTTAGTACAATATTTGGTGTAAGTTGCTTTACATTAGGCAAAGTGAATTTTACACATTTAGTTTTACTAGCATTCAGCAACAAGTTATTGGTGGTGAACCAATTCAATACTTTAGAAGCTAGTTTCCGGTTTCCAATAGAAGCTAGTTTCCGGTTTTCAGCAATAAGAAATACAATTATTTAACTTCCTTTTAATTGCTCTCCTGATTGAAAAAAAACACCTAACTACTTATAACATCTATCATGCATTTTAGAATCTCATGCAAATTTTTATTCGCTTATACCTTAGGATTTGAAAAATGCATTTGATGCACTTAACAATAACAAAACCATCGTAAGTAATGTTGTGTCATATTGACTTCAGCTGTTACATGAGTACTTGACATTCGTTAAGTTCAGTTTAATTTAAGGAGAGACAGCTCGGTTTGAAACTGTGCTATATCTTAAAAAAATCTTGTTCGATCCGGTCCAAACTAATTTTCATTGAAAGTATTTGTTAAGATCTACATTATATTTTTTTTTTTCATAATTTACACTTGCTTAGTTTAGAAGTTTGATGGGGGGACGCCCATTACACCACTTTGAAAGCGTCTAGCTATGAAACATTAGACTTTAAAAGAAAATGGTTTTAAAAACCTCGATGTCATTTTAAAATACCTATCCATAGACACCCCACATGCGTAGGTTTGACTTTTTTTTTTGGTTTTACTTTCATGTATGGAAGTCCCCCCCCCCTTAAATGACATCATTTTTTTATTATTTGTATGAGAATCGTAAAGCGGTTAACAGGACACATCTTCCTACAAAATTTTAACAGTGATGCTCATAGTTACAGAATAACATACGGACGGACAGACAGACAGACACACGGACAAACTTGACAAAACTATAAGGGTTCCGTTTTTTGCTATTCAGCTACGGAACCCTAAAAAAGACACTGTAAGTGTTGACAACATTTTAATCATTCGTTAAGTCGTTTTTAAAAGTATTAAACTGATCCTATTATTACTTTTATTTTGACGGTGCATTTGGTGTAGGTAGTGGTTGGCGCTCGCCTATCAAGCCGGCCGTCACGGGTTCGAATGCCGCAGTGGGCAAATGTTTGTATCATTATCATCATTATTAGCCAAAGGACGTGTATCAGAAATGAGGATGTTTGTGTGATGAAGATTATATGTTATTAGGTATTTATTGGAAACGCCCTCGTCATAATCGTACCTGGTATTCATAACACAAAGAAGAAAATGTCTTACTTCAAAACCACGGCAATATAATACTAACAAAAGTTAATTTTCACAGCCTACGATTTCCCTTTCGTTAGTAGAGAAGAATGGGGTGGCAGACCGCCAACGCAAGTCGCAAAGATGGTGACACCGGTGTCATTTGTGGTGATCCACCACACCTACATACCGGGTGTATGCCTCTCGCTTGAAGAATGCAAGTCAGCCATGCGGGGCATGCAAAACTTCCACCAGCTAGATAATGGATGGGCGGATATTGGATACAAGTGAGTTTCAGGTTTAACCTGAAGGCAAAGCTTTCGTTCTAGAGCACTGAACACTTCGTTCTACAACACCCTATATAAAATAGGGTGTTGTTTTGGTCAGTGACATCCAACTCCGGTTAAGCTTATTCTAAAAAAAAAAACTTCAAATTATTTGCAAGTTTCATAAAAGAAACCTCTTCACAACATGCTAAAAAAATACACAACAAAAGGAGAAACTCGCACCCTCGCGCGCAGCTAGCGCGCAATTACGAAATACTACGCCATAGCTAGTAAGCTACGAAGAGGCGACTTGTAGGCTTAATATCGTGGCATTATACTGTGTTTGTTTGTTAAAATTAACATTAACCATTGTTGCTAACATGGCTGCCATGAAAGTCATGTTGTACTGTCACTTTTCGAAATATGGCAAAGTTATCATTGAGCCCTAACATGCAACACATATTTTTATCGAATTTCGTTAATTTGTCGTGGAGCATTATCGTCCACCATCAGAGTCTACGATAAGTGGAAAATAGCATATAGTTAGAGCAAAAATATATGACTTTGTCATCCTATAGCATATAGCAGGCACCTAGTATAAAGTATACTTTATTCTAGGCTCATAAAAAACAAGAAACGGTAAAAAATTCGAAAAGAAAGTGCCTGCTGTGGAATATTTTTTATCCCTAATATATTTATTAATTTGAATACATTTTCAGTGTTAAAATCTGTAGTATTGTGTCAAATAAATCATTAGTTTTTATTAAAATCAAAATCATATTTAGCTAAATCTGACATAAAATTGAGTGAATGGTTAAGAATTGTTATATCGCGTTATCGTTTGGTATAATTTGTGGAATGTGGTTGACACGTTAGGAAATATGATAAAACAGCAAAGATTGACTAATTTTGTAATGTCGATCGAAATAAATATTATGTCATGCATGCATGCATAGGCCTTCTGCGGTAAATAATAAAGGCGCGCTTTATCATTTATCGCGGCAATCGATAAATTTCAAACGTATTTGTTATCATTTTTATAAAGGTTTTAAGTATATTTTTTTTGTATTTATTTTTAAAAGCAATAAGGATTTATATACAAGTGAAAAATATGAAGCAAAATAGGTTGTGTAGAAACTAAAATTATTTTATCGACGCGATAAACGGTATCAAAGTGTTCATGTTAGGCTTGCTGGTGTTGGTAGCTTTGACCCGCTCGCTGTTTCGCAATAGTATATTGATTTTGTAGTTTTTTTTAAATTATTTAAAAATATATATATTTTTTGGCATCAGTATCGTTCCCCTAAGTCTCTCGTCGCTGACCATAACAACACTCTGTAGAACGTCAAACGAACTCCCGTGCTTTTAGGCATCTTTGGAGTCAAGTTATATTATAATGGCATATCGACAAAAAAACATATCTGCATTACTTAGCTTTCTGAAACAGAAATAGGATCCTAAATGATAACAGTTACTTCCCGAATTACACCTAAACAGTCCTAGAATCATCCACTTAGTAGTTTAATTAACTTCTTCCTTCTGCTGATCGCGAGACGGTCATAGGATTGCTTTTATATTGCATCAGCTATTCCGACATCGAATGTAAAAATCACCGATGTTAGCCCTTATTAGCAATTAGTTGTGACAGACAATAAATCGCCGGCGCTCAAATGTGGTGATACTCGTAGGTTGTATACTCCACACTTGAAGTTTTTACTAACCTTAGCTTTGTTATTTTTTCAGTTTCGCCGTAGGGGGTGAAGGGCGCGTGTACGAGGGCCGAGGGTGGGAGGCGGTAGGTGCCCATGCTATTGGCATGAACACTCAGAGCATCGGCATCGCGCTTATTGGCGATTTTGTTTGTAAGTATTAATAGCCATTATATTTCGTCCTCAATTTCCCTTATCTGGGTATTAAAATTTTATGGAAAATTGTTGTTATAAAAAGTTTTGTTACATTTTAAATTTTGAGGTTTTGCTTATTTTACCAGTCATAATTTTAGCTTACTTGTAATGCTGAGCATAAGTAACTACCATTACGAATACAACAACTTTTTAAAGGTCAGCCAGTAAAACGTACCATGAAATTATTTAGGCTCCCGCCAAACAGTCAAAAAATGTTGTTACCATGTTATGCAAGTGTGTATTCTTTAACCTGTAGGCAGCAAAAATTTATGGCAAATTATTTTATTGCATGAATATACATCCCTATGTACCTATTTTTATCAGACAGCTGGATTAATCCGATATGGTCACCACAAGCTTGTGTTCAGTTTGTTAGAAATTATAACTTACTACTAAATTACTATTTGCATCCTTTTTTAACAGCAACGCTGCCCATAACAAAACAAAAAGAAGCCGTCCTAAACCTGATTACCGCTGGAGTTCGGCTCGGCTACATCAATCCGAACTACAGACTCATAGGGCATCGACAGGTGGCGGCAACAGAGTGCCCCGGACAGGCGCTTTTCGAAGAGATTGCATCTTGGGAGAACTTCAAAAGTGACCTTTAAACAACAGACTGAAATAAACGCTGCTTGTACCTGAACTCTTCGCTTATTATTTCTACACCATTGTTCCAAGCACGCACTTGTGGTATAACTATATACATACCTAGTTTTGCCATAAATATTGTCGCAAAGAAAAAAATAATAATGCAAATAATATTTATTAATTTTACAGTGTGTTAGTTTTATACATAAATATAAAACATTAGAATTTATTGTAACGGGATTGCTACCATGTACCTTATTATTTTTGAGTTTCCGATATTTCGGCACTGTTGCAAGTGCCATGGTCACGGCGTAACTGATACGGCGTAAATATAAAACAATTTAAAATATAAAAAAGCTTATTCAAAGTGGTTTCCATAGGCTACAGTCCTTTTAACGTTGAGGCCAGTTATCAATAGAAGTACGAACTCTTTCCATGGGAAAATTCTTCACTGCCAATCGTATGGATTGTTTTAGAGACTTAATTATCATGGCGTTTAGAGCAAGCAGTACCCTCTAAAACTGACCATAAATCATAATCCAGCGGATTAAGATCGGGACTAGACTACGGCCAGCTTCAGCTCTGATGAAGTCCGAAACGTTCGCTTCTAACCAAGACTGCGTGGACCGAGCTTTATGACCCGGCGCCGAGTCTTGTTGGAAAGACCATGCTTGGTTATTGAACATGGTGTTGTTAAGGGGCTTAACTACCTTCTCAAGAATGGTATCTTGATACACTTGTGCCGATGTTTTGATACCTTTTTCACAAAAATATGGCTCAGACACTCCTTCATAGCTAACACCCCACCAAACCATCACTGAAGTCGGGTAATGCCCACGTTGTACTATGCTGACTAATTGGGAAGCTTCCTTAGAGGTTTGAGCATAAATGCGGTCATTTCGTTTGTTAAAATGTTGCTCAATTGTAAAGATGTTCTCATCCGTAAACAAAATTTTTCTGTGACCTCCCTTTGCGTACCACTTCAGTAGTTTTTTTCGATGTTACCACCCTATTCTTTTTTAAATTATCAGTTAAAAAATGACCAGTGCGTCTCTTATAGGCTGCAAGTCCTAAGTCATCTTTTAAAATACGCGACATGGTTCTGGGTGCTATCTTCATCTCCCGCGACAAAATCTTTTGCTTTCGGACAGGATTTCTGCAAATTCTTTCCCTTACTGCTTTGACCACCTTTTTCGTACGAACACTACGTGGACGGCCAGGAGCTCTATTTTTGAATCACTCGCGCGGATATGGCGTGTGATATTCGTTCTAAAGCGAACTTAAAACCAACGAAAACCGAACAAAATATATACGTTAATACCTACAAAATTAGGTTATATTTTTAATTATCAACCTTGTGTGGAATTAAACTGTTTTTCATTCGAAAATTGGACATTAATCAATGAATATCACACGCCATGATGACACGAGTGATTCATAAATAGAGTCCCAGGGCCTCTATTTTTGAATCACTCGCTTAAATATGGCGTGTAATAATTGTTCGAAAACGAATTAAAAATCTACGATAATCGCGCGAATTATTGACGTAAGCACTAACAAAATTAAGATATATTTTTGCAAATCCCTCCCATGTGGATTTCAACTGATCTTTATTAGAAAATTCGACTTTAATGAATGATTTTCACTCGCCATCTTGACGCGAGTGAATCAAAAATAGAGCTCCTGGGGCCCTATTTTTGAATCACTCGCTTCGAAATGGCGAGTGATTTTCGTTCGACAACGAGTTTTTTTTCTATGACTTTTAATTCATCTTCGAACGAAAATCACTCGCCATCTTGAAGCGAGTGATTCAAGAATAGAGCTCCTGATCTTTTTCTGTCACAAACAGAGGAGGTCTCATTGTACCTATTGAGAGCCCGGTACACAAACATTTGACTAATACCAAGGCAAGCGTATGGAGAGTTTTAAAAATTGCATTTGGCTCCATACCAACTTTGTGTAATGCAATCACAGCGATTCGGTTCTCTTTATCACCCCACTCCATTTTAATATTGCAAAATATAATAAAATGTATTGGCGCCAAAATTAGAAAACACAATGAGCAATCGTGTAAAAATGACAGATTCCAAATTCAAATCAAATGTAATATCTTTCTTAATTTTAATTGTAACAGTATTTATGGCCATACTGATATATACCTTAGTAAGATACAAAATATTGATAATGTCTATATACCTGAAGGTAATGGCTGATTCCTGGGTTTTGGGTCCTTTGGTTGATTCCTCTGGTGATTATCATATTCAACGCGCGTTAGCATCGATGCAGTCGCGATGCCAAGGCGCGTTAGCATCGATACAGTCGCGATGCAAAAGCTAGAATTTTACAAATTACTTATATACTGAATTTTGGCAACTGCATGGATACTAACGCGCTTTAGTATCGATGCAGTCGCGCTTCTGCATCGATGCTAACGCGCGACTGCATCGATGCTAAATAAATCTGTTCATTCCGTGAGTCGCGATGCTGAAACGCGTTATCAATACGCGCGACTGCATCGATGCTAAAAGTCGCAATGTGTAAGGGGTTTAACGGCAAAAAAAAAAAATGACACGATTAGATCAAAGGAGTAGTAAGTGCAGATTTTGAAGTTCTTACAAAGTCGTAAGTGATAAAAAATTATAAAACTAGCTAAAATCATAAATGTCAAAATTATGGACCTGTTACCTTGTAAAACACCTAATATTAAAATACAACCTATAAAATATCTCTAAATTGTACAAAAAATATGCATTATTTGCTTAAAAATTTTATAAAAATGAAAGACTTCACTGATTTAGGTATTTCGCGCACATTTATTTTAAACTATATGCCTGATGCGTCGAATGCTATAGCTTCCATAGTTGCAAGCAAGGGTAAGTTATGTAATGACAAATAATAATTTGTCATTACATAATTATGAAAAAACTAGCGGTCCCCCGCGACTTCGTCCGCGCGTTTTGAGTTTGCTCCCTCCCCTCCCGTCGCAGCGTCATGTTTTATATCCTAAATCCTTTCTCGATAAATAAGCTATCCAACAAAGAAATATTTTTTCAAATCGGTCCAGCAGTTCCTGAGATAAGCGCGTTCAAACAAACAAACTCTTCAGCTTTATAATATACTAGCGGTCCCCCGCGACTTCGTCCGCGCGTTTTGAGTTGTACTTAAGCTGCGAACATTATTTTGGTGCGGAGTTATGTTAAAACTGTGATAGCTCCTAAGATATTTATTGAAATCAAATGATATAAAGGGCAACTTGGTTCTAAATGAAATGCTTGTGATGATGAATGTATTTATTTTAATAAGAATAAATACCTGTGTGTATAATACACCTCTAAAAATAATGCATTACTTTTTTACAAATTTATTAATATAAAAAAGGTTGTAGTAAGTCAACCATAAAAGATAGACATATGCTGTCGCGGACTTTATTATAGAACTCTTAATGCTGAACAATCCTGTCATACATGTTTTTGTGTAACTTAAGCGGTTTCCGCAGCGTATGCAACGGAAGCTCTCAAAGGAATATCTTTCTCCCGTTTTCGCAACATTTTTCATTGCTGCTGTGGTCTTATGAGTCGTATCTTTATGTAATATAGCCTAAAGCCTTCCTCGATAAATGGACTATCCAATGTAAAAATATTTTTTTAAATCGGGCCAGTAGTTTTTGAGATTAGCGCGTTCAAACAAACAAACAAACTCTTCAGCTTTATAATATTAGTATAGATTAAACTGCCATACTCATTAATCCGCAAAGTCTTTCCTTTCAATGAGTAGTGTTCGCGTTAACTTTAGATTTTTTGTATTTTCAAATCTAAAATTGTATACAAATAGAAGTATTTAGCTTAATTCAAATGTCATCTATATAGTTTTGAGACAGGGTATCTTATCTTAACAAGCAATAAAACTAATTTTACTGAAATATTACATGCCATTTTCAGGATTTTTCAGTTCTTAATAATATCGGGTAAAAATGATAACAACAAAATAAATCAAAGAACTAAGTGAGTTATTTAATAAATAAACATTCATAATAACAGTTCTATTTATAGGAGAAATAAATTCTTTTGAGTCGTTTTATGATGTCAAGCTTACGTGTACCAATAGCAGGGCATGTTAACGATACCAAATTCACACTATTATTATCGTTAATTAACGATATTTTCATAAAGTTACAATTTTAACAGTTACCAAGGTAACGGTAGTTTAATATTGATTCCGGTATAATAATGTTAACAATTAACGTTAAAAGTATCGATACTTTTATCGTTACATAAAGCGATGTTGCCCAGGGCTTTGAATACCGCTAAAATTCAGGTATCGTTACCTACGCCAGACGAAGGTAACGTTAATGGCAAAGGTAACGTTATGCTTGGTAACGATACCTTGGATAACCTTTTACCGTTAAATCGACCTAACGTTATCGACAATTTTAACGGTAAGTGATGATTTTACCTACCGGTAGGCTTGATAACGATACGAAATGAATACCACAAGTATCGTTAAGCTTACCGGTATCATAAAGTATAGTACAATAAAATCAACAAACTTTGCCACCAAACACTAAGCACGTGTTTGCGAAACCAAACCATGTGTTTGCATCTATCTACTGGCTGACGATGTTGCCATTTTGCCGATCGGCCGACCTGCGTAGCGTGGAATCGCGCACGCCGCCGCGCCGGATGGCAACATCGCTTTATGTAACGATAAAGGTATCGATACTTTTAACGTTAATTGTTAACATTATTATACCGGAATCAATATTAAACTACCGTTACCCTGGTAACTGTTAAAATTGTAACTTTATGAGAATATCGTTAATTAACGATAATAATAGTGTGAATTTGGTATCGGTAACAAGCCCTGATGTTGCCATCCGGCGCGGCGGTGTGCGTGATTCCACGCTACGCGGGTCGGCCGATCGGCAAAATGGCAAAATCGTCAGCCAGTAGATAGATGCAAACACATGGTTTGGTTTCGCAAACACGTGCTTAGTGTTTGGTGGCAAGGTTTGTTGATTTTATTGTAGTATAGTTAATGATACCGGTAAGCTTAACGATACTTGTGGGATACATTTGGTATCGTTATCAAGCCTACCAGTAGATAATATTATCACTTACCGTTAAAATTGTCGATAACGTTAGGTCGATTTAAGGGTAAAAGGTTGTAACCTTTCATTTTAGAATTAAATAACTTTTACAATAATCCTGGTCATAAGGCACCATTTTGTAACTGCCCTTACTTAAACCTACTACTTATCCTAACGAAAACACCGTATAATTAATCTGGTCACTACGGGACCATTTTGTAACCCCCCTAAACTTTTAACTAATTCTAATACCTAATTTAATTATTACTAAATTACAAACTATCTTAACTTAATCTTAGCTTATATAAAACTAATCTCTTTCATACCATAGTGAATCCCTCTCATGCTTTCATATTAATTATATCAAACTAGTCATGCACTTAATAATAATTTAACCTAAACTTACATACTAATTACCTTGTTCAAATGAAACATAGAATCTTGATAGCTTAGGACTTTGTGGTATGAATAATCTTAATATTTAATTTGGCCAGTGATCATCTAGTGAACCCTATGTTGTGAACCTTTTACAAATAACCCTGATACTTTTTATTGTTATGAGACTTGGAATCTGACAAACCTTGCATTAAATCATTTATTTACCTACACAACCCTAACAATTCCTACTACCTATACCTAGCCTGCATTTCTTTAAAGTTGGTAAAATCTCAACATTCCCAAGTGAATGTAAAACTATTGTTGGGTAACTATGTTGTGTTCATATATTAGTAGTAATAATTATAGAGAAGTATAATTAGGTAGTGAAAATAGATAAAATAAGGACAAGTATTATGTGAAAATACTAATAAAAGTTTATTAGGGCGTGGTAAAGGCAACAGGCCCCGTCACTCGCCTGCCCCCATGGAACTCATCTCCTTGCTAATAGCTCCCCTGCCACAGGGTTTTCCTGTGCAGATTCTAATAGATACCATCACCTAGTATCATCAAAAGGGATATAATTTAAAGTAATGAGCTGTCCCTCACTCAAAACTTGTATTATTAGAGTATATATATTTGGAACTGAATCATTTCTAGTCCCAGGTTTTGGTGATTTTTCATACATTTACATTTACTTTACTTATTTGGCAATTTTGCACAGGAAATAATTACTGAATTTACTTCTTTTAAATAGGACATTCTACCAAACTTTTGGTATTTTAACTATCTTAATTTACTGCAAAATATGGCAATTAAAACTGTTTTATTAAAAGTTCAAATCAATATAGGTATTTCAATAAATAAATATTTATAAAATGTATATAAATAAATATAATCTTTCTTTTAGTCGGTTCTATTTTTAGTAACCCTTTCCTTAGTTCAGAACTTGCTCTGTTTCTGTCATTGTCTAACAACAGTAACACTAAGATTGTGAGTATCTCTACAAATCTAGTGTAAGTTTTGCAATCACTTCTTGCAAATAGAGATTACTTTTCTCATAATTAACTCTTATTCTGAGTAAATATTCAGTACCTTTGGTAACCTTAGTTTAAGCAATATTGCTTATTTCAGTAGTTTAGATTTGTCTACCTTGAGAACAAATGAAATTAAGTTGGTTTTCTTAATATTGAAGTAATTTATTTATTAATTACTTGGGAGTTTTACTCCAATTTAAAGTAGAATAGTACTTGACTATGTAATGTTATGTAATGTTCCCTTAGGACATATTTTCTTAGGTTTATATGAAACCATTTCCAATGACATAATTCCATAGAATTTGACTGAATTTATTCTTTGTAAGTCTCTTGAATATGAATACTAAACTGATGTTTCATCAGTGATGTAGTGAAGATAGGTAGCATAATTGCCCGCATGGTACAACTAGTGGCTACAGAATTGCCATATGGTCAACTCTTATATGTGTTTGAATTAACATCAGTGGTTAGTTGTTATATTTATTACAACTAGGTTCCTCAAATACTAAATTCAGTCGACATTCTATAAAATCTATCATTGAACTTAACAACTCCCCCCCCCCCCCCCCCTATTGTTATGAATGAATTTACCTACATAAAATTAAACCTTATTCATTTCCCTAGGACATAAGACATTACAGTCTTTATTTACCTGCCTATTATAAATGCATATGCATACAGTAAATGCTACCTATTAAAGGTGTAAATCTCTGTAATCCCTAAGATATAAAATCCGTTTCTACCTGCCTATCAAGCTTTCCTTGAGATCCATCTAGAGTCTTTCTCAAGCCAACCATTCATCACATACCAATTGCGTCTGGGGTGGACATTTCTATCCTGACCCTGAGAATCATTCGCGCGGAACCCAAGGCTCGCCGACTTCACCACAAGGGGTGCAACAACTGATATGCAACTAGGGGAGGACCTGATTCCAACAGAAGATGTTTCTCATGACCAAGCTACTATTTATGTCTACTGTTAAGGCCTAACATTCCCTACTATGTGTGTATTTGCAAACTAAAGGCGGGGTCTCACATTTAATCTAAACGTGTGGTGTGTGGGATGTAACTCCTAAGCTAGCTAAGGGATCGAGGCGGAATCCTCTAGTGTACCTATCCTACTCCGTGTGTATGTGGATCCGACCGCTAATTGGACTTGGACCGCGGCCGGTTCCGGACAAGAGGTGGGGAGACCTCCCTAGTTTTCTTCACCAGCCTGATTTCTCAGTCCAGCTACTCCGGTCTAGGAAGTGTGTCATTTAGCGTTGTGATATATAACGCTTGCAATATAAGACACAATCAATTGCATCCTGGCGTTAACCAGTTAAGATGTCCCATTTACGTGTATCACCGTTAGGTTTCCATGGAACACCCCGAGACACTTACGTCTCGTTAGGACTTCGAGTTACACAAATACTAATTTTACTAAGTTAAATTTATGAATTATCAATAGCAAAATAATAACACAGATTTTAAAATAAAGAAAAGTATAACTCGAAATCAACTAAGGCACGTACCAATGTACTAGGATGCCAACACCGGGTCTCACCGGAGAGACGATTGTAAACGAACAAGCCCAGCCCGCTTTTTTCCTTTTATTTAGGCGGCGACAACGGCGACATTTTACTACGCATGCGCAGTAGCGATTTTGGGAAGTTTTGCCGCCAAAAACCCGCGTCGCTACGCGTCTATACTTAAGGCTGTGCACACACGGCCTAATTATTAATTAATTTTATTTAATGAAATATGAATTTTTAATTTGACTTTAATTTTCAATCACTGCCAGTTATAGGAGTGACGGACGTTCCGTTACAAGGTCATCCAAGTTATCGTTACCAAGTATAACGTTACCTTTGCCATTAACGTTACCTTCGTCTGGCGTAGGTAACGATACCTGAATTTTAACGGTATTCAAAGCCCTGACCAATAGTCTACGCACTCACGGACCGACTCCAAAATTAGAATAACTTGTTTCAAATAGAACACAAATTTTATTTTATTTTTCAGTTTTTGATGGCGGTTTAAATTTTTAAGCAATTTTTTCCATAATTTTCAGTTGTAAACCTTATCTAAAAAACTTACACTACTCAAAGTGAGAATATACCTAATTGAACAAAATCATCTCGTTATGACGTTTTCGATAAATGTGTGGACAAACATACAAATATACAAACATACATAAACTTACGAAATTAAACACACGTGTTTGGAAGCCTTACTCAATCAACTCAACATAATCAAATATTATAAAATTTCAACAATATCATGCACACACATTTAATTCAATACCTCCTGTTGTTGAAGTCAGTATCAATATTTCCTAAATTTTACATCTTTAAGCATTTACCGTTGCTTCAACAATTTAATTAATGTATGTTGTGTGTATTTTAAAAGTTTACTTTATTATCTACACCTGAAACCCAGAACTAATAAATTTGAGGCTAGTTTGGACACATCTGGAGTCCGGACACTCCAAAAGGGTAAATTTTTAGAGGTTTAAAAAATATTGTGGGCACTCCTGATTTGAAAAATCCGTAGTTGCGGAAGAGGCTTGGCTAGATGCAGCTCTTAGCTACTATAAAAAAACAACGAATACGCCTTCCTTATCACCGAGTTGAAATCCTTATCACCGAGTTGAAACACATATTTAGTACATTCTAAAAGGAGCAACGCGACCGACCCAATATAAAAGCGTTTAGTATATTAAATGCGGCTTCTGAAATGTATGTAACGAGTTATTTAAGGTTGTTTAGGCTACATGCAGGCATGGATTTTCTATTTATTATGTTTGTGTATATAAAATCACATCCTCCCACACCTCCGATTTGCCGATGATATAGTCGTTGTGGCAAAGACGCTGGACGATCTTGGCACTATGCTCGAAGACCTTGACCGAGTCTCCCAACAAGTGGATCTTAAAATGAACATGGAGAAGACGAAAATTATGTTGAGTTCCCTTGTTGTACCCACTCCAGTATCCATTGGGAACTCAAACAAAAAATACAAATTTGTCGACGAGTACGTCTACCTGGGACAAGTGATCCAATTGGGTAGGTCCAACTTCGAGAAAGAGGTCAATCGACGAATCCAACTCGGCTGGGCAGCGTTCGGGAAATTACGCAAGAGTCTTCTCATCTCATCTACCTCAGTGTCTAAAGACGAAAGTCTTCAACCAGTGTGTGTTACCAATGAATATATATGGATCCGAAATATGGTCTCTAACTATGGGCCACATAAAGAGCGGGCTATGCTGGGTGTTTTTCTACGTGATCGCATCAGAAATGACGAGATACGTAGAAGAACTAAGGTAACGGACGTAGCTTTGAGAATCAGTTAGCTCATGTGGCAATGGGCAGGGCACATAGCGCGAAGAACTGATGGCCGTTGAGGCAGGAAAGTTCTAGATTGGAGACCCTTAGACCAAAGACGCAGCGTAGGACCTCCACCAACAAGATGGACAGACGACTTTAAAAAAGATCGCAGGATCAAACTGGATGCAGACCGCTAGTTATCGGTCGCTGTGGAAAGCCGTGGGGGAGGCCTATGTTCAGCAGTGGACGTCCTTTGGCTTAGAATGATGATAATGATGATATAAAATAAAAACCCGTGTAAATTTCAGATTTCCTGTAAAATATTCAATGCAAAGCACATATTTTTATTGTGAGTAAGAGGAATATATTTGTCTGGAATCACTCCAAAATATATTTTACTTTGGGACATAAAAAAATATATATTTCTCAGTGAAAAAGGGTTCATTGTTAACTATAGTGAGCGTTATTAAGTATATCTCAGACAAAGATGGGATTGCACCCGGAAATATTTCCAAAGCGGGTTTATACGCGAAAGTTT
>CAWUPE010000323.1:0-26886 GCA_963924145.1 Pyrausta purpuralis
ATGATTGCTGTCCAAAAGAAACAACGGCAAATTCAAAAAATCTGTAGCTGACAACACAGACAATAGATTCACTCTATAATGGATTTGATACTACAGGGTGTTGTTTTGGTCAGTGACACCCAACGCACGGATGGTAAAATATAGGTTATATATGTGAGGCTTATTATAAGAAATATTTTTTCTTTAAATTATATGTAAGTTTTATAAAAGAAAGCTTTGCAATATTTTAAGTATGAATTTTATTGTATTTATGTATGTTTAAGTAGGTTTATTTTAAAAGTATTTATGTAAGTATGTTTAGTTCATTCATTATGTTAGTTTTTTTTTTGTTATTTTACGCCGCCTCAACTGTTTCTGCCTCACCCAATGGTTGACTGGTAGATAATGCTTTAAAGTATTAAGTCTGCCATTTGTACTTCATTTTGTTTATACATTAAAAAATATATAAATAAATTCTAAAAAAAAACAAAATCTATGGGTAAACTTGCACTCTCGCGTATAGCTAACGAAAATCTACGAAATACTACGCCAGCTAGCAAGAGGTGACCTAGTGTTGGTAATTTTGACTCGCTCGCTAGTATCGGAATAATAAATTGATTGCTTGGATTCTTTTCATTACATTTTTTTGGCATCAGTATTGCTTGTACAAGCAACCCTGAGTCGCTAGTCGCTGACCAAAACAACATCCTGTATGTTTATTTTTATTTTTCTAAGATGCATGCGTCCTTGATTACCGACCGATTGATTATGAGGTCGACAAAATAATTTTATTTCTTTTTGTTAGGAATGTTATATGTATGTTTAAAATTAAGTTTATGGTATGGCGCGTATCTTAGGCCTACAGTACTTACTCAGTTTCTCTGCTCTAAAGAAGGTTAAATAACATCAAAAGCTTTTACCAATCCAATCATTTAAAAAAAAAACAATAATTAGAGCTATTCCAAATTGTTAAAAATATTTCAAAAATATCAAGACGTATTGGATTTTTTTCAAAAAACAAATCTATCAGCTATATGAAATTTTCAGTATATTTTTCATTAAAATCACTTTGCACATCTTTGAATTCGTCAATAGTAAATACGAGTTGAAGCTTTCTACTTGCACTCATTAATGTTTTCAGCATTATTTTAAACAAATACCACAAAACCAATACGCTCGTATATGGAAAACGAAGACAGTATATAAATGTGGATGTGACAATATTGACAGTTTTAAAATGTTGCCATGCTTAAGTTACGTCAGAAATTCGTGATTAGCTATCATTAGACAGAATCTCTAACATGTAGTGCAGTATCAAGAATTGTAAAGTTTGTTGATACCAGAACAATCATTCTGAATGTAATTGTTGCAATCAATAGCCTTTTATAATTTACTTTCGGAATACTTGCACGTGTATGGATATAGAAACAACTATAGAAGTTGAAACATAGTGTGCGGTTACCCTAACCATACTTCACATGCATACGTTCACGGAGTTTGAGGCAGGAAGTCTCATTGTAACAATCTTTTGTTTCTTAGGGAAACCGATGGCACTTCCATGGCGGTGTCGAAATAAACTAGTAATTATGAGGTGTGATGTTACGTAAATTGTTAAGAAATTCGGCACGAGAAAATAAAACTATTAGTAAGTTCGTAGATAAGAGATTTAGTAAGATTATTATCAAAATAGCGAAAGTTACACTGGGAATAAATCAATCTTGAACGGGTTGGGTTTCAAATTGAACTTGTTTTAAATTTTAAATTTTAAATTTAAACCTCGGGAAACTAGGACTATCTAAAAATGTTATCAGTATGGTGTAAATTGTCAGTCTACTTGAGAAGATTCACTTATTACCTAAGTTATGAAACAGCTTGAGAAGACTTTCAGTCACAGATTTCTTAGTTAGGTTAGGTCAGTGTTTGACGTTGCTTTGTGGTTATCCAATACCTACATCCGCGAATAAAATGCCCCAGAAAATGTGAGAATAGCTGACTCGTCACGCACGACGTATCGCACAAAACAACAGGGTGTTGAAATCGATGATACAATAATTAATTCAATCGCTGATATTTCAATCACTGTATAATGATATTACTTGTCACAACATCCTGACAATATCAGGCGGAACTAATTGCCAAATTGGGTGTTTTCATGCCTAATTATAGCGGTGTAATCACCACCAAAAGTGTAACACGAACTCAAAACTCTAACATTCACACGATAGAATTTTAACCTTGAAAACATTATTCATTCGAAGATGATAAGTCATGTCAGTGACGGTAGAAGTTAATATGATAAGTTTTGATTTTAAGGACAAAATTGATGTAAGTTTAGTCTTTTGTACAAATTATGGTTTAGCAATAATAGTTATTTTTAAATAGTATTATTTCAATATTATTATTTTTACTAGCGGTCCCTGCAACTGCGTCCGCGAGTTTTGAATTTGCTCCTGACCCCTCCCGCCTTCCTAAATTAATTAGTTGTCCAAAACAAAACAAAAACAAAACCGTCTATAGTTGATGAGATAAGCGCGTTTAAACAAATAAACAAATATACTCTACAGCTTTATAGTATTAAGTACAGATTTTACTTAATTACTATTACATAACGTTATTTTCTATTGTAAAAAGACTACGTTGCTAACACTTTTGTCAGTGACTGTACCATCACAATAGTAACTGTAGGTGGTCTACATTGTAAGTAGTAGACTATTGTGAAGCCCTTAACTTGACCTTATGGACTATTGTCAGCCATCGACGCAGGTCAGACGAATGGTGCGAGTCAGGAGCGGGTATCGAACCTGGGCCCTTGCTCTGTAAGTTGTGCCTATATCGCTCAAATTCGGATATCCTATATTGAGTAGGATATGAAACGATATCTTCATGAGTCCTTCGTAGCTCTTTCAATAGAAGTATACGTACTCTATTTACGAGCATGAGATAGAAGCAAGCGTAGACAAGCCATAGAAAACTTATGTTAAAATGATAAAGTTCTTAAAAATATAAATTTAAATCTAAAATATATTATTAAAAGGAGTCCCTTTAGGTAAGGTTCCGAAGATACTGGCAGCGTTCCCCCTTTTGAAAAGCAAGACTAATTCTTAATAAATATGTGATTAATATTATTAGTTAAACTAGACTGCTTACTTAGACGGCGGTAAAGACATTAAAACATTACTATCAGTGAAGAAATTGGGCCTAAAACAACACAGTCAAATGAAACACACGACACAATTAACTATACAACAAATGTTAATTTCCCTAGATCTTCAAAAGGCTGATGCAATTCATAGCTCCTTGGCCAGCGGCCCTATTTTGGGATCACTCGTCGGTATAGCGTGTGATTTACTGTGTTTATGTAACTTTTGAGTGAAAATCTACACCGTGTACAAAAAAAAAATACACCATTTTTTCTACTACTCCCGTCGACGTTAGACCCTGTACACATTGTGACTTTTAGCATCGATGCAGTCACGCGTTTTGAAAACGCGCTTCAGCATCGCGACTCACGCAATGAAACAGACTTAATTAAGCATCGATGCAGTCGCCAAAATTCAGTACAAAATTTGTCAATTTTCAACTTCTGCATCGCGACTGCATCGATGCTAACGCACGTTAGCATCGCGACTGCATCGCTGCTAAAAGTCGCAGTGTGTAAAAGGTCTTAAGCGTGAATTTAGATGTATTTTAATTTATTTTCAAACGCAAATCACCCGTTTTGTTTCAAAAGTAGGGCCGTGCTCATAAACTAGGTACATCTCTAAACTAATCTAATGTCTAAAGGTTTTTGAATATGTCTTCTTACATTGAAGACTCGCTGAACAACACAAAGAGCTTTTTATTGTTATAGCTAGCACAAACACTAGAAACTTTTACTCTCACACTCATAACTTACGCCAAAATACGCCCATAGCCCGCGGTGTTGAAAATTTGATGAGCATCTAACACGACTTAACGACTAAACCCTATTGTAAAGGAATAAAGTTTAATTTACAATGCGTCTTCCAATCGGATAACTCCGAAAGTGCAATGAGAGTCATAAGAAAATATTATAGTTTAGTGATGTAACGATTTACTTACGAATATTCTAATTCATCAAAAAAGGTAAAGATGATTGATAGGTTTTAAAATTTTCATTTGATTGCTCATTAACGCATGAAAATGAAAGAAAGATTGCGTTGTAACTATCTGCATAACTGCTTATTTCGTTGCAAAACTAGAACACCTGTTTAAGTATCAAAAAATGATGCTAGCACTTAGCTTAGTTACCGTGTTCATGTTTCAATTCATAATTTGTAAGAAGGTGAGCCATTAATAACATACAAATCGAAAGAATAGTATTTTTTGAAGCAGCTAATTTATCAAAGTCCATGCCCTGGCTGGCAAAGTTAAATGTCGAAAATACTCTGGGAGTATTAACTACTTCTTTGCAAAATGTTTATTCATACTCTATGATTTTTATCTTGTAAAATTATTGTAATATCCCATCACTAAGAACGGCGGTATACGGTCGCATTGTGAATCGCCAATCAAGATGGTATAAATTTCAAAAGTGCACTGTGCTTTGCTAACAATGATGCAGACGGTGGTGGGTCCTGTCAAGAGTGACAGTCTTGACAGCAGCGTGGGAAGACGAGGTGTTTTCTTTTGTGATTGAGGAAGGCACTAAACGCCTTGCGTAGATGATATGATACGTTATTCTGACGTACGAATTTGATGATAGCAAGCCTTTTTTATATTCTTATAGATGAAATAAGAGACCACAAATTTCGCAGGGTCGGACAGACAGCACGGTAGCTCAAATGGTAGAGCCTTTGACCCGGTTAGCCAAGAAGTTGCTGGTTCAAGTCCCACCCGTGCAAATTTTTTGTTTCTTATTTCATCTTTATGAATATAAAATATGACACTGTAAGTGTTAAAAACATTCTAAACCAGGCCTTTCTTAGATATGAGTCAAGTGGTCAAAAGAAATATTGGATGGCAACACTGCATAAGTTCAAACTCTTTTTGATAACTCGTAAGAATTATGGGGAGCGCAGGCGCTGGGCCTGTCACTACAGCCTTCTATTACAGACTCCGAACGTTTTCATTTCTCATCAGCTTTGGTCGAAAAGCTTTTTTGATGTACGGACAACAGAACGTCAAGGTAAACACTGCGGGATCTTATGCAGTTATAGTAAGGCCTAGTTTGCTACAAAGTTGTGTAACCTGATGTGTCGGACCTTTTATAAACCAAATCAACTTAGTGCGCCTTAAATAGAGTAGATCTAAAACTGTTACTGCTTTACAGCTTATATTCTCTACATAAAAAATAATATTCGCTACGTGCTTTACATAAATAAAAGTTCAACGCATCTTCACGCAACCCAAAGTTGCGTGCCCATACTGAACTAGCCCATGTTCGTATCATATTTCTCATCACCAGAAATGATCTAATAATGACCACATGGTCATAGCAACGTTCGTCATGCGCAATCATCACTGCCAAATAAGGTACCATCGCGAGCATCACAACTTTCTAATACAAGTATATCAGATTAATATACTTTTCCTTTCTTTTTTAGTGTGTTGTGTTGTCACATATGAACTTTCCTATTACATATTGTCAAAGTTTAATTGTTACTAAACCACATTGAGATAACGTGTGACTCAATACACATGTCTGTCAACAGTTTGATCAAAGTAAGCTCAATTTGTAAGGAACATTGCAATTTGGGTATGATAGATCGTGTCCCTAATTCAATAAATCTCTTTAAAAAGGAAGAGGAAGATTATTTATGCTGATAAAACCACATCTTATTGTAAAAATGCTATAAGTATCACAAAATATTTGTTAACGCTTTGACGACCTCCGTGGTGTAGTGGCTTAGCACGCTGGTTTCAAGGCGACGCCGCTTCGATTCCCGGTCGGATTAATATGTGGGAATCAAAATTTCCTACATTGTCTCGAGTCTGGGTGTTGTAGTACCACCGGTGTGTCTGATTTTCATAACACTACGTGCATGTAAGTGCATTAGCGTATGAGTTTGTTCCGGCGTTTCTTTTCAGCACTTGCCAAATTGTCTGTGTCTTGTCTCGAAGCGCTAGTAGGGCCCAAAAGATAAGGAGACATGTTCTAGCCCCATAGGGGCCATAATTGATTGATATTACACTAATTATTGACGTTCATAATTAGTGTAACATCAATCAGTCGCATTTTGGGTCGAAATTGAATAAAATATTTTTGACTTTGACTTTGACTTCGCTACTTACTTTGGGATCAGAGCAATGTATGTGATTGGTCTCCAATATTTATAAACACTTATAAAAATAAATAAAATACCACACTCTTTTCGCACCCTCACCCTCCGCAGAGAAGGTCAAAGACAGTCCTAATAGTCGGTAGTTACTATTAAAGAATATCCACGTAAGGTCAGCCGTTGTCCTTTTGACGGTTAACCTTTAAGCGGCTACGCTGCAGCACCTGCATCTAAGGCAGACGTCACATTCTGTGCAAATTATCATTTAATTTTACCCTACTTATGATTTAGGGCGATGTCTGTGCATTAAGCTGTGTTCAGTGTGAAGGGGTAAGGCATGACCGTTATAGTGTGCTATTAAAAAAATAAAAAACCGCCGATAGGTAAAATTATATTATTATTAATTGAATAATATCAGTGAAGTTACACGGTACAAACTTTAACTCGGTTCAAATCGATCAGACAAAAGGGTTAGTTAGTCTGATATACATATACGCTACGACCTGACGACCTCCGTGGTGTAGTGGCTAAGCACGCTGGTTTCAAGGCGTCGCCGCTCCGAGGTCCCGGATTGGATTCCCGGTCCAGTCATAGATATAGAAATTTATATATATAGAAATAGAAATTTTCTATATTGTCTCGGGTCGGAGTGTTGTGGTACCACCGTTGTGTCTGATTTTGATAACACAAGTGCATTAGCTACTTACTTTGGGATCAGAGCAATGTATGTGATTGGTGTCCATATTTATTTATTATTATTTATTTACTTATTATATAACTAGAGAAGAGCTGATTATCTTCAAACTGCTGAATTTCATGAAACATATCGAAGGGATAAAAAAAAACATGACACAAAAAAGGTCTAGTTCCTTTTGGACAATGTTTTAAGATTAAGGGCTTATTTTTCCATGGTCAGGTAATAAATATTCGTTAAATAAAATACAATATGCCTTATTATTATGGATACTAGTCTCCCTTGTTAAATAGTCGATATTTTTGACTATTGGAACAAACATCAAACAAATGTGGTACGATGGGCCGGAGAGGTATCCGACGAGTACAGATTGAAGTCGCCTAGGTTGTTTAATCTGTACATGAATGGGCTTATCGAGGAACTCAGCAGTACCGGAAACAGATAAATAATCTAAGTTATGCGGACGATATAGTCCTGCTGGCTCCCTCGATAATTGCAATTCGGAAGCTCTTGAAGATATGTGAGGAGTAGGTGCCCACGGACTCAGATACAATGCGAAAAATAGTGAACTACTAATGTTTAAGACCCGTGGTCATAAGATCGCAACAGTACCTCAAGTTTGTGTTAGTGGTCTTGCTCTCAAACAGGTGTCGCGGTTCAAGTATCTGGGTCACTGGGTTACTGAAGACCTCTCCGAAAATGAGGACATTGAGAGGGAGCGCAGGGTGTTGGCGGTAAGATGCAATAGGTTCGCACGATGTACGGAACCCACTAAGGTGATACTTTTTAAGGCTTTTTGTCAGTCATTTTACACGTGCAACCTGTGGGTCAGCTACACGCAGAAGGCCATCATCGCCTTGAGTGTGCAATTCAACAACGCATTCAGGGTGCTGTTGGGCTGCCACGGTGCTGCAGTGAATCGGGTATGTTCGCGGTAGCCCATACTGATGACTTTCATGCTATCCTTCGGAAGAGAGCAGCCTCGATGCTGAGCCATATCCGTGGGAGTTCCAATAGCATTCTTTTATAAATATAAATATTGGACACCAATCACATACATTGCGCTGATTCCAAAGTAAGTTGCCAATGCACTTGTATAATCAGACACAACGGTGGTACCACATTCATTCGCATTCTGAGCGTTGAAGCTGGGCGTGTTGATTGTCCCTACATGAGGCAGTGGGTTCGGCTACATGTGTTGTAAAAGTGTGTTTTAGTGCTGTTATTTTATTTTTATTTGTTCTGTTGGTGTATTAAGTGTTAATTGCTGGCTATATTTTCTTTTACTTTTTAATAATGCAAATGTATGGACTGATGTCTGAAATAAAAATTTGAATTTAATTTATTCAAAAACGTCCCCTATTGAACAACAGACATTTAAGTAAGTGTCAGAGTCAGTGGAAAGTAAGTAAGTTATAAAATCTACCATTTTATACATTATCAATCAGTTATGTTTATCTTACACTGCCTCAACTTCCTAGAGACTTTTAATATTTGTATCCGAACACTATCTCAAATCTCACAACATTGTATTAATAGTTTATTTACCATATCATTAATCTCAACAATTTAAGGTCGGTCGCCCGATCGGTTACACCGACACGCGACACCTAAGGACATCTGGTGTGACTCAGCCTTTGACTCAACCGGCCATTGGCCATGTCCTGCTTGACAGTAAAAAAAAAACAAAAAACCTAAGCAACGTCAGATTCTAATATAAAATTTTTGTCAAATAAAAAACAAGGCATCAACGGTGTTAAATAACTCTTCTCTCGAATGCACTGTACATACGTATGTTAGTCTATAAAACTGAGAAGTTTCTTCTTTTTACAATTTGTTTTGGCAGGAATTCCTTACATATTATTTAGACTAATATTATGAGTGAATGATATTTATTGTGCACGTAAACAAGGTTATAAAGAACAAGCTTATCCCACGAACGATTTAATTTGGTTAGGTCATTTAAGGCTTTAACCTATATATAAAACATCACGCTGCGATGGGAAACTTAAAACGTTTAACTCTAAAACAATTTGTTTTGTAGGTATTAATACAATTTCTATGCAATACTTTAGAAGGCTACCTGATTACATAAATCTTTATTCTAATCAATACTTTATTTCTCTATCTATTCGGTATCTACTTTAATTGCGACTAGGAGATGATTGACGAATGAAACGTAAAATTTCTGACGACTCAATAGACACCTATTGAGTCGTCAGAAATTTTACGTTTGCCCATCTAAATCATCAATAAAGTTTCTTTGTATCAAATTGACATGCTGTTTGAAATCAGGAACCCGAAACGATGACAGCGCTCGTAGGGACCAAAAAATGTACAACGGATAGTGGTCATTCTGTTGCTAAAATACAACAACTTTTTGTATGGGATCAACATCAAAATCCCATTTTTTTTTCTTACTTCTCCATACAAACCAGCATCAGCTGGTCGTCGCTCTAGTATGCGAAAGTGTTTTTTTTTTTTTTGCGATTATGATGTTGGTCTCATACAAAAAGTTGTTGAAATTGAACAATCAGAATTAGACCCAAGAAGGAACGCAGTTAATTTTGATAGACCCTATATATGCAACGTTTATTCAGTCAGTGTGAATCCAGTTCAGTTATTCTTTAAGATACAAAGTAAAAACACATTTCCAGACTAATAAATTCCGCAAGCGAAAACTAAACTAAACAATAGAGTCTGTTTAAAAATAAAAGAACATGACGGCGAAGTTTTCGTGCGAAAATCCGGCATCGTAGGGCGTTTGAAATTGTTCATTGTGGACGTGTTGTGTTGTGAGTGTTGTGACGGTAACATAACCCGCTGGCTTTTGTTACTTTGCGCCAACTTTAATTTCTAGCTTCGTCAAAGAGTATTAAGCTACAGAAATGAAACGTGACTAGTGACGTCCGCTTGAGTTCTCATCATTAAACTGAAGGAACTGGAGGCATATTCTCGCGTCAATCGAACTTTTTCCGTAAGGTAATTCGATTACGAATTTTACTGTTTTAACAAAAAAAAAACAAATAATATAACATGTAAAAAACTACCGCACAAAAGAAATAGAAATCGTCACCCTGATAGAGCACAAACTGAATTTTCTTTGAAAATTAAATTTCGTGAGTGAACTTTTTTCGTATTTGAAATCTAAGAGGTTTGACGCCCTGAATGGGATCTTGTATATTTTAGCTCTACACGATATTAAGTACGACAAACTTAAGCAAGATTCAACACTTTGTGGTTTTGGAGTTACGTTTATTAAGTTTGTTTTATATCTAATCCTAATATTATACATACATACTTATATATTATGTATGTTTACGTTAGTGAATTTTTTGAACCACTTTTCTCAGTTATTATTATCTGCATGATTCGTAAAGTCTGTAAAGACCGCCACTTGTACAACTTACAGTGCATTTTTTTTTAAATAAATTTATTTACCTACGTCATCACATTGTTGCACTGAATTTCCTAAATGAGACATTTTTTGTTCTTTCGTGTGCAAAAAGGCATTGTAAGGAGCAAAATTAAAATATTTTGCACAAAACCTCAAAACATCATGGCGTCACTAGATTATAGCGTCACCTCTTTTCTTCGATCTTAGAATAGAATAGCCATATCTCATTCAGATACCTAATCTGTGACTGTTTGTAGCAGTAGACGAGCAATGAAAGGTCCAGAGCAGTTCCTACAGTGCAGTGTGTAGTATAGTAACACGAGCGTGTGCCCTTTCACAATGGCGTCGTGGGAACCGCGTTGTTCAATCAACCATCTTTATTATTTTCATTTTCTTGCCTTGGATATGGCATATTAACTGTTTCATTTTATTGTTTTAATATTTTTGCAACGGCTTCAGGCTTGAGAAACGTTGCTTTTCAGCAACTTACGAGTAACTAAGTATCTTCTGAGAAACCTAAGTAAAGGCAACATGAATACCTGACTAACAGCCTATGAACAAATAGTTAGTCCCTTCGGGAAAGTATTGCTTTCTTGCTAACTTAGATAGTCACATAGTCGTTTTTTATATCAGGACTGCTTACTATGAGTCATGAAAGTCGTTTATTTATGCAAATAGGCCCATTGAGAACACTTTTACAAGTCCCAATATAAATCCCACCACAGCTTCCGAACAATTGTGGGCTAGTGCTGAGAAGAAGCTGTGCAACAAACTTAGTCACTATTGTCGAGGCCTTTTTTCAAAAGGTTTACAATGTTTGTAGTGATCAAGTGAGTGACTAATACTTACAAAGTTTATTTTATGTGACTAATATAATAATCCCCGGGATTTCCTTCTAATAAAAATAGGGGAGAGTATGAATCAGACTCATCTCGATTAACTAGGATGACACATACCTACTCGCAGCTTCAGTCATACTACTCATTTGTGTATACGATAATAATTTTCAATTCCAAATCGTGATTTTTCAGGTTCTTGTGAGGTTCGATAGTCTTCCATAGCATTAATTTGTGTTAGAAAGTATAGTGATCTTCTTGGATTGAAAACTCCCACTACTCCTACGAAGTATTCGATGAAACGAACGGACTCCGTCGAACAAAATATTCTAATGCAAATACCTACTCTAGTAATGATTATAAAATATTAAGAGTCCCCCTCGCCGATTTCGACTACGGTGACCATCTTAGACGGTGACCAGTCACAACGAATAACCGACTGCGCGGGACATGTTATAGTGCAGAAGTATGTGCGCAAGTGTTTGCGCACACACTTGTGTAGGTGCACTCTCTATTCCTTTCACTCTCATAGCCCGATGGGACAGCAATCTGATACGACCGGAAAGAGATCAGTCGCAGGACCAACGGCTTTACGTACTTTCTGAGGCACGGGGGTGAAACACCGCCAACTTTCAAACTAAACTCTGGGCTACCCTGAAAGTTTCTTACAGAAAAACCCAGGGATTTTTTGTCCGACCCGGGGATCGAACCCAAGACCTCTGGCGCAGCCATCGCTTTAAAGTGTGACCCTCTAACCGCTGCGCCACCGAGACAAGTAAGAAATAATAATTAGTAAGTATATTTTACAAAAGTGGTTTAACACTACGTTTAAAGTGATTTTATACATACAACTTATTTTATTATTAGCAGACACATAAATGACGTGTAAGTTTATAGCATGGAAAGTGGTAGACTGTTGATACTTCACCTCAAATCCTATTACCTATCGTAAACATAGGATTCGGGATTAAATTCTCGTTGACCAACACATCACACAAACGTATCGGTCTAAATGTCGCCACAATAGTTGTAGTCTCGACAGTAATCGGGACTTAAAGCCAGGGCCGGATCGAGGAACATACACATTTTTACCACGTATGCAAAAGTCGCATTTATGCAAAAGCTACAACTATTTTAACCGACTTCAAAAAAGGAGGAGGTTATCAATTCGACTGTACGTTTTTTTTTGTATTTATGTTAACTCATGTCTCAGTCGTTTGTCGACCACTTCGAAAAATTTTTTCGCCCACTTAGAGGGTGTACCTTCTAGTCCCATTTTTTCCATTTTGGGATCTGATGATGGGATCTTGATTTAATCGAGGAAAACCCTCAAATTTTAAAGGCACGTATGACGATGACAGCGCTCGTAGGGACCAAAAAATGTACAACGGATAGTGGTCATTCTGTTGCTAAAATACAACAACTTTTTGTATGGGATCAACATCAAAATCCCATTTTTTTTTCTTACTTCTCCATACAAACCAGCATCAGCTGGTCGTCGCTCTAGTATGCGAAAGTGTTTTTTTTTTTTTTTGCGATTATGATGTTGGTCTCATACAAAAAGTTGTTGAAATTGAACAATCAGAATTAGACCCAAGAAGGAACGCAGTTAATTTTGATAGACCCTATATATGCAACGTTTATTCAGTCAGTGTGAATCCAGTTCAGTTATTCTTTAAGATACAAAGTAAAAACACATTTCCAGACTAATAAATTCCGCAAGCGAAAACTAAACTAAACAATAGAGTCTGTTTAAAAATAAAAGAACATGACGGCGAAGTTTTCGTGCGAAAATCCGGCATCGTAGGGCGTTTGAAATTGTTCATTGTGGACGTGTTGTGTTGTGAGTGTTGTGACGGTAACATAACCCGCTGGCTTTTGTTACTTTGCGCCAACTTTAATTTCTAGCTTCGTCAAAGAGTATTAAGCTACAGAAATGAAACGTGACTAGTGACGTCCGCTTGAGTTCTCATCATTAAACTGAAGGAACTGGAGGCATATTCTCGCGTCAATCGAACTTTTTCCGTAAGGTAATTCGATTACGAATTTTACTGTTTTAACAAAAAAAAAACAAATAATATAACATGTAAAAAACTACCGCACAAAAGAAATAGAAATCGTCACCCTGATAGAGCACAAACTGAATTTTCTTTGAAAATTAAATTTCGTGAGTGAACTTTTTTCGTATTTGAAATCTAAGAGGTTTGACGCCCTGAATGGGATCTTGTATATTTTAGCTCTACACGATATTAAGTACGACAAACTTAAGCAAGATTCAACACTTTGTGGTTTTGGAGTTACGTTTATTAAGTTTGTTTTATATCTAATCCTAATATTATACATACATACTTATATATTATGTATGTTTACGTTAGTGAATTTTTTGAACCACTTTTCTCAGTTATTATTATCTGCATGATTCGTAAAGTCTGTAAAGACCGCCACTTGTACAACTTACAGTGCATTTTTTTTTAAATAAATTTATTTACCTACGTCATCACATTGTTGCACTGAATTTCCTAAATGAGACATTTTTTGTTCTTTCGTGTGCAAAAAGGCATTGTAAGGAGCAAAATTAAAATATTTTGCACAAAACCTCAAAACATCATGGCGTCACTAGATTATAGCGTCACCTCTTTTCTTCGATCTTAGAATAGAATAGCCATATCTCATTCAGATACCTAATCTGTGACTGTTTGTAGCAGTAGACGAGCAATGAAAGGTCCAGAGCAGTTCCTACAGTGCAGTGTGTAGTATAGTAACACGAGCGTGTGCCCTTTCACAATGGCGTCGTGGGAACCGCGTTGTTCAATCAACCATCTTTATTATTTTCATTTTCTTGCCTTGGATATGGCATATTAACTGTTTCATTTTATTGTTTTAATATTTTTGCAACGGCTTCAGGCTTGAGAAACGTTGCTTTTCAGCAACTTACGAGTAACTAAGTATCTTCTGAGAAACCTAAGTAAAGGCAACATGAATACCTGACTAACAGCCTATGAACAAATAGTTAGTCCCTTCGGGAAAGTATTGCTTTCTTGCTAACTTAGATAGTCACATAGTCGTTTTTTATATCAGGACTGCTTACTATGAGTCATGAAAGTCGTTTATTTATGCAAATAGGCCCATTGAGAACACTTTTACAAGTCCCAATATAAATCCCACCACAGCTTCCGAACAATTGTGGGCTAGTGCTGAGAAGAAGCTGTGCAACAAACTTAGTCACTATTGTCGAGGCCTTTTTTCAAAAGGTTTACAATGTTTGTAGTGATCAAGTGAGTGACTAATACTTACAAAGTTTATTTTATGTGACTAATATAATAATCCCCGGGATTTCCTTCTAATAAAAATAGGGGAGAGTATGAATCAGACTCATCTCGATTAACTAGGATGACACATACCTACTCGCAGCTTCAGTCATACTACTCATTTGTGTATACGATAATAATTTTCAATTCCAAATCGTGATTTTTCAGGTTCTTGTGAGGTTCGATAGTCTTCCATAGCATTAATTTGTGTTAGAAAGTATAGTGATCTTCTTGGATTGAAAACTCCCACTACTCCTACGAAGTATTCGATGAAACGAACGGACTCCGTCGAACAAAATATTCTAATGCAAATACCTACTCTAGTAATGATTATAAAATATTAAGAGTCCCCCTCGCCGATTTCGACTACGGTGACCATCTTAGACGGTGACCAGTCACAACGAATAACCGACTGCGCGGGACATGTTATAGTGCAGAAGTATGTGCGCAAGTGTTTGCGCACACACTTGTGTAGGTGCACTCTCTATTCCTTTCACTCTCATAGCCCGATGGGACAGCAATCTGATACGACCGGAAAGAGATCAGTCGCAGGACCAACGGCTTTACGTACTTTCTGAGGCACGGGGGTGAAACACCGCCAACTTTCAAACTAAACTCTGGGCTACCCTGAAAGTTTCTTACAGAAAAACCCAGGGATTTTTTGTCCGACCCGGGGATCGAACCCAAGACCTCTGGCGCAGCCATCGCTTTAAAGTGTGACCCTCTAACCGCTGCGCCACCGAGACAAGTAAGAAATAATAATTAGTAAGTATATTTTACAAAAGTGGTTTAACACTACGTTTAAAGTGATTTTATACATACAACTTATTTTATTATTAGCAGACACATAAATGACGTGTAAGTTTATAGCATGGAAAGTGGTAGACTGTTGATACTTCACCTCAAATCCTATTACCTATCGTAAACATAGGATTCGGGATTAAATTCTCGTTGACCAACACATCACACAAACGTATCGGTCTAAATGTCGCCACAATAGTTGTAGTCTCGACAGTAATCGGGACTTAAAGCCAGGGCCGGATCGAGGAACATACACATTTTTACCACGTATGCAAAAGTCGCATTTATGCAAAAGCTACAACTATTTTAACCGACTTCAAAAAAGGAGGAGGTTATCAATTCGACTGTACGTTTTTTTTTGTATTTATGTTAACTCATGTCTCAGTCGTTTGTCGACCACTTCGAAAAATTTTTTCGCCCACTTAGAGGGTGTACCTTCTAGTCCCATTTTTTCCATTTTGGGATCTGATGATGGGATCTTGATTTAATCGAGGAAAACCCTCAAATTTTAAAGGCACGTATAGTGTTTCTTTACTAGAATCTTAATGTTGACGTGTTGTTACGTCTGATAGTCAACATCTTGTGGGGCTGAGCTGATGGTGGAACGCTTAGGAGTTCAGTAATTATAATGAAATAACTTATAATAGGTAGATTGTAGTTTCTTAAAGAACAGAGTCATAAAGTGCAACTCCCCCCTCCCCCTTCTCATATAATCTCTAAAAATGGAAAAATAAAATTAACTTTAAAAAAAGTAAAAACCGACTTAAAAACCAAAATGCACTAAAAAGTCTTAAATAAACTCATGACTATTGAAAGAAAAAAATGGGCAGGGCACATAGCGCGAATAACTGATGGCCGTTGGGGCAGGAAAGTTCTAGATTGGAGACCCTTCGACCAGAGACGCAGCGTGGGACGTCCACCAACAAGATGGACAGACGACCTTATAAAGATCGCAGGATCAAATTGGATGCAGACCGCTAGTGATCGGTCGCTGTAGAAAGCCGTGGGGGAGGCCTATGTTCAGCAGTGGACCTCCTTTGGCTGATAATGATGATGATGATTGAAAGGAAAGGTGGGTTCTAGGGAAACAATTTCTTTTTGGAGTCGGTGCCATCACTTTGACCATCAAGCATCAATTAACACAGCACCGACTCCAAAAAGATTTTTTTGCCTAAAACCCACCTTTCCTTTCAATAGTCAAGAGTTTATTTAAGACTTTTTAGTGCATTTTGGTTTTGAAGTCGGTTTTTATAAATACATGAGTCCCTGAAAAATATATCCCAAAGTAAGTAGCCAATGCACTTGTGTTATGAAAATCAGACACTACGGTACAAAATACACAACACCCAGACCCGAGACGATATAGAAAATAATGATTTTTACATTGACTCAACCGGGAATCGAACCCGGAACCTCGGAGCGGCAACGCAATAAAACCCAGCGTTTTTATGGCGTTGCCACCACCACTACACCAGGGATACCGTTACAAAATATTGTAAAATTCGTAGAAATCCATGAAAACTTTACGGTTACGCTCTTACTTTTGCTATAGATGCGTGACTCGTGTAAAGTGTTTATAAAAATAAGGTAGCCTATTTTTTCTTCTAACAGAAAAGCGCAACGAGTATGTTTTCTACGTCCATTACCTGGCACGTTGATATAAATACCTAAGGTATTTTTCAAATACCCCTATTTTAGATCCTATTAACTATCTCAATTTTATATATTTAAGATAATATATTTAAAAGATAATATTATTTTTGAATGTTGGAATCTCTAACTAAGTATAAGCGTTTTGTAAATTGAAAACTTTTAAATGCAGGTGTGCATCTAGTGTTAGCTTATACAGGCGTTTGACACCTTGATCTATGGAACGAATAGGTTCTGCGCTTAGCCAATAGGGCTCCTTCTCCTAACAAACCCTGGATCCACCACTGGCTAGTACAAACGTCGGCAGCTGAGTTGTGCTCGCATGTGATTGCTTCAATTTGCCGGCACATTTCCTACGTAAACAACTCTAATGGCCACAGTTTGCTGAAGTCGGGCCGTGGGATGTTTTCAAAACCAGATTATATGCCTTCTTACACAAGGTAAGTACCTACCTACAAACCTTTACTAAAATTATGTTTAAAAAATTGAGAATTCTGAAAATAGGTGGCTTATTTCTACTCGTGTTTTTTTATAGCTAGTCTAGAGTTGTTTTGATAGTTGTTACAGTCAAACTTGATCTTTAGTTTAAAGACTACCCATTTGAACATATAAAAATACTAGCAGTCCCCCGCGACTTCGTTCGCAGCGTTTTGAGTTTGCTCCCTTCCCTCCCGTTGCATCGTGATGTTCTATAGCCTAAAGCCTTCCTCAGTAAATAAGCTATCTAACACAAAAATATTTTTTCAAATCGGTGCAGTATTTCCTGAGATTAGCGAGTTCAAACAAATAAAACAAACTCTTCTCTTCTTACTTTATAATATTAGTATATTTCTCCTCTTCCGTCGCAGCCTGATAAAGCCTTCCTCAATAAATAAGCCATCCAACACAAAAATATTTTTTCAAATCGGTCCAGTTGTTCCTGAGATTGGCAAGTTCAAACAAACAAACTCTTCAGCTTTATTATATTAGTACTAGCGGTCCTCCGCGACTTCGTCCGCGCGTTTTGAGTTTGCCCCCTCCCCTCCCGTCGCAGCGTGATGTTTTATACCCTAAAGCCTTTCTCGATAAATAAGCTATCCAAAACAGAAATATTTTTTCAAATCGGTCCAGCAGTTCCTGGGAGAAGCGCGTTCAAACAAACAAACTCTTCAGCTTTATAATATTATTAGCGCACGCGCACGTCGTACTTTAGCTGCGAACATTATTTTGGTGCGGAGTTATGTTAAAACTGTGATAGCTCCTAAGATATTTATTGAATTTAAATGATATAAAGGGCAACTTTGTTCTAAATGAAATGCTCGTGATGATGAATGTATTTATTTTGATAAGAATAAATACTTGTGTGTATTATACACCTCTAAAAATAATGCATTATTTTTTTACAAATTTATTAACATAAAATAGGTTGTAGTAAGTCAACCATAAAAGGTAGACATATGCTGTCGCGGACTTTATTATAGAACTCTTAATGTTGAACAAGCCTGTCATACATGATTTTTGTGTAACTTAAGCGGTTTTCGCAGTGTACGCAGCGGATGCTCTCAAAAGGAATATCTTTCTCCCGTTTTCGCAACATTTTTCATTGCTGCTGTGGTCTTATGAGTCGTATCTTTATGTTATATAGCCTAAAGCCTTCCTCGATAAATGGACTATCTAACGTAAAAACATTTTTTCAAATCGGGCCAGTAGTTTCTGAGATTAGCGCGTTCAAACAAACAAACAAACTCTTCAGCTTTATAATATTAAGTATAGATTGATACTAATATAAGATATTTATGTTTCCAAGTATGATTTATTCACCACATTATGTTCACATCTATACTAATATTATAAAGCTGAAGAGTTTGTTTGTTTGTTTGTTTGTTTGTTTGTTTGTTTGAACGCGCTAATCTCAGAAACTACTGGACCGATTTGAAAAATTATTTTTACGTTGGATAGTCCATTTATCGAGGAAGGCTTTAGGCTATGTAACATAAAGATACGACTCACAAGACCACAGCAGCAATGAAAAATGTTGCGAAAACGGGAGAAAGATATTCCTTAGGAGAGCTTCCGCTGCGTACGCTGCGGAAACCGCTTAAGTTACACAAAAATCATGTATGACAGGATTGTTCAGCATTAAGAGTTCTATAATAAAGTCCGCGACAGCATATGTCTATCTTTTATGGTTGACTTACTACAACCTTTTTTATGTTAATAAATTTGTAAAAAAATGATGCATTATTTTTAGAGGTGTATTCTACACACAGGTATTTATTCTTATCAAAATAAATACATTCATCATCACGAGCATTTCATTTAGAACAAAGTTGCCCTTTATATCATTTGATTTCAATAAATATCTTAGGAGCTATCACAGTTTTAACATAACTCCGCACCAAAATAATGTTCGCAGCTTAAGTACAACGTGCGCTTGCGCTAATCTATACTAATATTATAAAGCTGAAGTGTTTGTTTGTTTGAACGCGCTTATCTCAGGAACTGCTGGACCGATTTGAAAAAATATTTCTGTGTTGGATAGCTTATTTAACGAGAAAGGCTTTAGGATATAAAACATGACGCTGCGACGGGAGGGGAGGGAGCAAACTCAAAACGCGCGGACGAAGTCGCGGGGGACCGCTAGTGTCATCTAATTGGCAAAATAATTCCCAAGCCAAGACTTATTGTAATTATACTTAAGCTGGTGCTGTCGTTACATGTACCCTTCATTAGGATGGCTTATTGGGTCCTCCATTTACGGCCAGTTTCACAATGTCCTTATAAGTTCTTGTTAGCATTATTTGTCCAATATTTCATACAAAATGACGTTTATTTTTGAATCATTTATTATTTAGTCTTATTTCATCATCATCATCGTCATTTTCAGGCAAAGGAAGTCCACTGCTAAACATAGGCCTCCTCCACGGTCTTTCACAGCTACCGATCACAAGCGGTCTGCATCCAGTTTGGTCCTGCGATCTTTACAAGGTCGTCTGTCCATCTTGTGACCGTCTGTCAACTTGTAGAGATCGCAGAACCAAACTGGATAGTGCTTATTTGCCTATGTTGAAACAGGCCTTGCTTTTTTTCCGTACTCTTACCCATTTTATTAAGGGTCAGCCTTCTGTGCCTCGCGCTTCCAGGTAGTTGACTCTTGGGTAATCTTCTTGCTTGAACTTCTGGGCACGGTGACGCAAGCCTTAAGTGTTTAAAAGAACTCACTGTAGTTGAGAGATCGGAAACTCAATAGAAGCAAAAGCTATCCACACGGTTGTCTATCAGAGCGTTGAGGATACTCGATACCCAGCGCTGGCGGTGTCAAATGTAGCTTTCACGACCTGTTCGGTTGAGCCATCTACCGTGCTTCATTGGACATGTAGGACCTGCGTTTTCCCTTAGTACAACCGCCTTTTAAGATAAGTTACCTAGAGAACGATCTAGGTCTCTGCTTCCTAACCACTTTGAAAAAAAAAAACGCTTGCACATACGACACAAAAATGGGCGTCACTTCAAACGAGAGATGACGCGAGATATAAGCGATTTTGTCATGGTTCAGCGACAGGGACCTTTAGCGGATATTGAGTTCTTACCACAAACTAACTAAAAGGAAATGGTCTGAAAGTTGTTTCAACGATCATGTGTTTCAATGCATGACGACACATTTGGAGCAGTGGTTAGCGCTCCTGACTACTATGCCGGCTGTTGTGGGTTCGAATCCCGCTAGGGGCAAATGTTTGGGTGAAAAACACGTTATACCGTACCACCGTACCGGACACGATACCGTAGGCCTAGATTTTTATATGTATTTAGGTATATAATTGCAGATGCCCCCATCATGAGGTATTCCAAACACAAGGAAAAAATACTTAATGATACTTATAAACCACGACGATTGGTGTATTGTTTGGTGCATATTTATTCATTACTATATTTATTCAAGATACCTACCGTATTCGAAGAAAGAGATATTAGAATATTTGCTTTGTTCTATCTTTACTAGGGTCTACAAATCAAACGCATGAACCTTCTTTACTGTCTATTGTGTTATATTTCAGTATCTCAAAGCACAGAATATGAAAAAAATACTACCTCTTTCCAAAGCTTTTGAATAGCGTATTTTTTAAGGAATAAACGTAGACCATTTTCCGAGATACATGCATTAGCATTTATGTTTCAAAGATACAGCGTCTACGAGCTTGATTATACTCATGTGTATGCAAATATTTAGCTTACGCAATAATCTTTTTGCTTCTCAATTAGGATAATTCGTTATGCCTTATGTTACATCACGATATGATTTAGGAAGTTCACACCACTTCACAGATTCGCAAATCCGACAATGGCCAAAGTGACAAACTGACAACTGAAACAGACTGGAACAAATATCCAACGACAGGGGTATTAAATGACAATTATGAGCTTAACACCGGAAGTGGGATATTTTGGTCGATTCAATCAAAGGAACTTCGGTTTAAGCGCCAAAACCTGGTGACGAAATTAGTGGCAGTGCGGCGGTGTCGGATGTCTGGTAAATATTGTGGTTAAAACTTGTCTCGTGATACTTATAATGACGTGATCTGATAGTGCGACTTTTGCATAATTATCGTGTTTCTATCTGACATATCCATGGAATAAGAATCGCAACTATGTAATAAATTATTTAAAGCCGATTTTCAACGTCAGATAAGGAATACTCGTCAAAAATAATACCTAATGTGAAGACGTCAACTATTTGTCAGCAATTTTCATGCAAATTGGCATTTTAAAATTTGTTGTTTTATACTTATATACAGCATAAGCAAGATCGACTAATAATAATAGAAGTTACAAACATACACACGCTCTATAAGAAAACCTATTGAATGAGTATCGACTATAGTTAACTCTTCATATTCTCTAATTATCTATTAGACTTTTTTTTAATTCTATGTATAATGCAGTTACATCCATAAGCAATAAAGGGTTGTACCGATTAGCTAAATTTTTAAATAAAACACTCACAACTCCTATCACAATTTCAGACCAAAAGCATACCTAATTACTAATGTATTTGCTTCCACCAACATTTCGCCCACTTCATACACCCTGTATAAGACTTAGGGCACACATCGTGATCAAAACCTAAGCACGTAACGTTTCTTGTTACATTTATACATTTACTGTACCTAAACGGCTGTGATTTGTAAGTCATTTCTTAAACGAGCTGCTTATTCCTTTATAATAATACGGTACGATCGAAAACTGTTAGCTATTAAGTTGATTGACTGAAGCCATGTTAGAGGCTTAGATTTAATCAGTCATGTTGGTATAAGCGAGTGGTATGAACGGTCACATCCGTTTGTTAGTTATTCAACGGCTTATGAAACATGAACAAGACTGCGTATAGAGGAAGTTTATCATCACAGAGTACAGAACCCAAAGATTTGGGGACGCGCATTGAAGAACCTGTGTCAATGATACTAATTTTTCTACTCACAAAATTGACTAGACTTAGTTGAAACAGACCTATAATTGAAAGGCATGAGCCTCTAGACCACTAGAGATGTTTTTGGTCATCAAGTTGGCAATGGCATCAGGTTGGAATGGCAGCAGAAAAATTTCACAAGACATATTTTAAAGTAATAAAATAAGTGAACCGAGTTTTTATTTTTAATTTACCGAAAGAACATTTTTTCACTTTGTTATTTTTCGAATTCAGAGGTTGAATTGTGTAAAGCAATCGTATTCATTTGACAGTACATAACGTACGGTATGATCTGTCAGACGCTTTGTTCTTTGCCGTTTGACAGATCATACCGTACGTTTTGAACTGTCAAATGAATACGATTGCTTTACACAATCGCACCCCTGGTTCCAAGTAGATACGTTTTATGTTAAAATAATTATAGTTCCTACTTCTTTGATATTAAAAGTTTATATTAATTTTATCCCCACATTTAAGTAGAATGAAGTATATATTATAAAATAAAATTGGAACCATCATTTCCATCGCCCGATCCGCGCTTAGCCAGATCGCAAATATTGATTAACTATCTAAGGATCGGAGTCAGCAAAAGTCAACATAAATAAACCAACAGTGCACATACATAATTTATAAGATAATTTAACAAACAAGGCAGCAAAATATATAGTTAATAACTATTATATGCAGAAACCACTTTTATAATTTGTAGGTGAGATGGTTGTAGGTGCTAGTCACAGTAAATAAAAAATCTAGTGTATCTTGATAATCGAATAGCAATTTTCATCGAATCTTCTAAGGTACCTCGGTAATACGTAGGAAACTTAATTTGCTTCATTCGAACTATAGAAAATAAGAAAGTACGCTCTTATTTAAATTAATTAAACGTACGACTACAAAAAGAGGATGTTATCAATTCGACTGCTGTATTTTTATATGTACCTATATGTGAACTTCTATCTTTGGCATTCGTGAACCACATTTCTTCGCTTACCAAGAGGTTTCACCATCAAGATCTTGTTGGTACTATTAGTACCAAAATGTCATTAGAAAAATGAGTGGAGAAAAAGCCCTCAAACTTAAAAGGAGCATTTAGTGTTTTTCCACTAGAATCCTAATCTTGACATGTTTTTACATCTGACAGTCACCATTTTGTGAAACCGTGCTGATATGATGGTAGAACTCTTTAACATTTAGGACTTCAGACTTTTCAATCCGAAATTCCCAACTTATCTCAAGGAGCGCTTTCACTTCCTGCAGCCGTCGCGAGGTCTTGACATCATCGACGAAACTCCACCTTGAATCCCCCTGTCGCGCAACGAGCTATCATTGTTATTATTTTACAGTTCAATCAGTACGACTGTGGAACTCCTTAACCCTTGCTATTAGGCAGTCCACTTCAATAACTGTTTTTAATAATCGCCTTAAGGAACATCTTCTCTCTTCAAAATAATACTCTCTGGTTCTTAAAGATAAAATAAGACACCAAAAATTTGCGCACGGGCGGGACATGAACCAGCAACTTCTTGGCTGACCGGTCCAAACGCTCTACCAATCGAGCTACCGTGGTGTATGACCAAAACATTCTAAACCCATATTCTCTGGTGCCTCGGTAAATTTCTTTCATTTTACATTGGTTTATAAATTGTACATTTCCTCGAAATGAATTTAAGATTAACCTATCTGATGTGCAATAAAAAGTTACCGTATCTTATCTTATCTTCAATAATTATAACACCCGAACTTTTGTGTTAGTTGTAACCTATACATAAAGAGATGTTATTCTCCTTATTATGAATCTGGTCAATTTTAATATCGCGCATCAAGTTAACCACATTAGACTTATACCTTCTTATTCATAACTGTTTGATTAGAATCAAACAAATAAGTAATAGTGTGGCATACTTTATGGGCAGTCGCTGGCAGCTGCCAAAATGTTATTAGTAAAACAATTACACCGACTTCCGTTCGTTTCGGACGTAATGTAACTTGTGAGATAATACTTTATCGATAACTATGAAATGCGAAGCTTAATAGGTGAATATCCCAAACGCATTTTTTGGCTGTCCAGGGTGAGAATCGCTGTGTAATATTCATATTTTCTGACGATTGTTTTTCCCCCTATTGTACAAATAGAAAGGCATTATGTGCAATGCTTATATTACGCTCAATATAATTGTATTATTTAATAAAAATAAGAATAGGACCGTTTTAAGTATCTGGTGGCGTGTCCTCAACCTACTTCATGACGGAAATCTTTTACATTTAATTTGTTCGAAGTATATTATGAAACTAAGGATTCGCATTCATTAATCAAATACTTACAGCTTCTCTATGTAAGTGTTACATTTCATTAAAGCTCTTGAGATTCACTTGAACCTTGATCAAAATTTGTCCGCGCACGGTCGTAAGATTTGGTGGCAAAAATTCAACATGTCGCAACTCATCCCTATGTCTCACGAGACGCATGACCCTATGCCTCGTACCTGTCAGTGATGCACGAGCTATTGCATGCGACGGAGGTGTGTTAGTCCGCTTCGTTTTCCCGCCAAAAAGCAAATAAACTGCCTGGTAGCGTTTTGTTCAACAGTTTTTAAGATGAGGTGGCTCGATTTCTGACCGTGCTATGTAATTTGTGTACCAGAACTATTCATTGATAAAAGTGCTTTAGTTTGTAGTTTACAATGCCTTAATTTTAGATTAATAATCTTGTTCATATAATTTTAAGGATTTTTCAAAATGTTTTTTAAGATTTGGTGGTTACGTTTTGGTGGCTTAGGTGGCAAAAACTGGGCCACCAAATCTTAAAGATTGTCACCAAATCTTAATCTGGACACTTTGTACTCGTTGTCGGCATCTTCATAAATACCCAATGCTACAATAGTACCTTCATTATTCATTGATACTTACAATAGTAAATCAGATGCAACAAAGAATATTAGAATGGAGAAGACAAAAGGACTTTTACCGGAAAAGAGCAGAGAGGGCTGAAAAATGTTTTCGAGAAAAAGGATCTTACAAGGAAGGACAATATATATATACCAATAAATAAAGCAGATCAGGCAAAAAATCCAAATATACTAAGTGTCACATAAAATATGCGAATACGTAATGCTGTTATTAAGTTCCTTGAAGATGACGACCATAGTAGAATTTGCCCAGGAAAAAAAGACACCATTACGAGACATAAACAAAAAAACAGGAAAAAATATATTATCAGAAGCTTGTACGTCTGACTTATTGGACTCATTGTGTTGTAACAAAAATAATGTGAATTGTCTTCTAAGGCAATGCGAGCAATGTTAAGAGATAAAAATAGATTACCTGAAATACGACAGCCAAAAACTAATGATTTACTGGGTGTGGAAAAAAGTTGCGAAGTCGTATACATATAAAGGACAATGATAAGAAAAATGCAAATGCTGTCGAAAAAGTCCGACATTTCGAAAAACCATTTAAACTTATAAGTTATTTCGAGAGCTTGTGCACCAATTGTTATTATTGATTATAGTGAAAACTATGCCACTAAGTACGGGGAAGAAATACAATCGGTTCATTCCGGAGCAACAGTTAACGCTGCATACAGCTGTTATATATTACAGTGATGGTGAAAACATAAGACTCAGGCATTTTCTACAATCAGCTCTTCATTCAGACATGACGCTCCAGCAGTTGGGCTCATTTGGTTCCCATACTTCAAGAATTCGAAAAAACAGCACCTCAAGTGACGCTACATATTATTATAGTTTCCGATTCCCCTTCAGCGCAATATAGGAACAAAAAGTTTTTTTTTATAATAACTGAGTTAAAATGCTACTGCTCGAACCTTACCAACATTGTTTGGCATTATTGTGAATGTGGACACAGGAAAGGTGCTCCAGATGGGGTCGGAGGGGTGCTGAAGAGAACTGCAGACCAGTTTGTTGCATACGGATATGATATATTCACCATCGATTCTGTGATAGACCATCTACGATCTTCAGTTAAGGCTGTCAAGATTGAACGGCTTGAAGATTACGAGATCACCGAAAAAGAATGGCTTATACTCAAGGATTTAAAACCCTTTCCTGGCACCATGAAAGTACACCAAAGTTTTTGGACTAAAGATTTGCCTCACATAATAGCACTCCGTACCTATGACCTAGGTCCTGAAAATACTAGATTACGCGCGCGTAACATAGTGCAGTTGTCACAGTACCAATAGTTAGAAGAATTAAGTTTTGGTGGGCAAGATTAAGTTTTGGTGGCGTAACTTTTGAAATTTTAAGCTTTGGTGGTTTATTTTCAGTTTTGGTGGCAACTCAAAACTTCAAAGCTCAATATTTCAGAAACTACACGTGTGATTCTAGCCCTAATCTGAAAATAGGTATATATTGAAACGAGATTCAATATTAAACAAAAAAAAACTTGGAAAAACTAAGAAAAAAAATGTGCCACCAAATCTTACAAGAAATTGCTTATGTTGATATTCACCCTAATAGGGAAATCAAATAATGGTTAATATCGTTACCAGCTTTTAATTATTACCAATTGTGCATATTT
>CAWUPE010000324.1:0-24071 GCA_963924145.1 Pyrausta purpuralis
TAGAGGAATGACTATTTTACCGGATACGGATATGAAATTATTTCGAATTATCCGTTACTTTTAAATAATTTTGGTCACGTTTTTTAAAGAATTTCAGAAGTAAAACACTAATAGCCACTAAACCAACTTGTCATAATATCTCAATTACGCTCCGCCCTTATCCGATATTATCCAGAAATTTTATTTCGTATTTCGGATATTTCTTATATCGGATATCCGATTCGATAACAGTACCTCCCAAACAACCCTGGTCACAATAACTCTGCTCATAAGTTACCGAGTGTATTAATCAGACAAAATTAGTTACAATCCCCTCGCATTACGAACTCCTGTTTCCCACTACTGCATACTCAGGTATTGCGGTCACATGCGGCAGCTGTATCACGGTGACGTCACATCCGATGACACAGAGGACGCATCCGGCCGGCGATTTGTATTCCGGACTGTTACAGGACCAATTTGTTCAGTTTTAGTGGCCTTTGGGTCACTCGTAGGGAAACACTGGCTGATTGATATAATGTATACATGAAAAGTTCTCAAGTGATTTAGTTTGATGTTTGTAACTTGGGTTTGTAATGAAAATAAAATTCTTAACTGAACTGACGTCATATACAGGCTGTAAAAAACTAAAGTTCTAGCCAAATTACAAAGAATGGTTGTCAATCGCGTTGAGAATACAGAAAAATAATCATTTTTTAATAAAATTTTACGTTTTTATTTATACTTTTCCTGTATTTTAAACTCGATTGCTAACTTTCCCTTTGAATTTGGCTCATACCTTTTTACATTCTGTATATTTTTTTCAATGTGTTTCAATCAATCAACCAATAAATCATTTATTTATTCAGATATAGGTTAATAGAAGTTGTTATTATTTTAAAATACAGTTCAGCTATAACCTGTCACATGGGCGTACAATATTTTAAATTTGGAACTATTTGACATTTTAATTATTACATGTTCTTAAAATAATCTTTACTTTATGTTTTAAATATTATTACACTGTAATAACACCTTTTGGATGTTGATGGGGCTCCTCAGATTCTGTAGTCATTAACAATGTTCGCGTAAGCACCCGCTTGAGCGAACATGACTTACGCGTTGATGACTTTTACGCCATCACTCGGCAGCGCACGGCTTCAATGCTTAACAGAGTCCAGCGGAGCGTCAACAGCATCCTGATGGCCATGAAAGATAGTCCCTCATGTTCCTTGTTCAGACACTGGGTTAACCTGCATGCTCAAGGAACTGAAAACCTATTTTTCAAATAATAATATATCCTTTGATATCCTTTGGACATTCCCACACATCGCCATCTAGTCCCAAAGTAAGCTACTCAAAGCTTGTGTTATGGGTACCAGACAACGGATATAATACTTAAATACTTTTTTGTTTGTAAATACATACATGATATACATAGAAAACACCCAGACCAATACAAACAGATATGTTCATGCACACAAATGTTTGTATTGTGCGGGGATCGAACCCGCACCCGCTGCGTAGTAGGCGATTTCTCGACCACTACACCAGACGAGTCGTCAAAAATAAATAAATGATATCCAATTTAAATTGTAATTTACTATCTAACATACCCAATTATTATATTAAAATATTTTACTGTACACACTAGTATGGATTGTATGAAATCTGAAATAAATGATTTATTATTATTTTTATTATTAACAATAGTTTCATTTTTATTTTATCCTCAAATTCTTTGTAAGAGAGGAACAGTGTTTTGATAACGATATTACTAGTATTTTTTTTAAAGCGGTTACTATATAATTGTTAGATACTATCAGGCAAGTGATTAAATTTTTTAGAGTTATTACATTTATAAACACTATTAGTAAAGAAACTGATATGAGATGAATAATGTGGAAATATGGTTACCTTATTACGTTTGTCATGGAGGCCTAGGTGTTACACATTAAAAGTACTTTTTTATATTTTTTTACGAACAGGCTAATGTTGAAAATGTACGTTGACGGAAAATTTAGCACCATTGCATCAGTAAACATTGGCCTACAGTTATCAGATTATGTGGCATTAAACATGGCTCTGATGCATTTCTTTTGCGCTTGAGAAACGGGTAGTAAAAGTGTACTAGGTTCGTTTCCTCATTGTATAATTCCATATCTTAGAACTTATCTATAATCTAAGAACTAACGGCACCTAGCCATGATTAGCAAGAATTGCTGCTTTATTTGTAGTAGTACTGATTTCGACAATTTTTATAGGATAAACACAAGTTTATGATTTTTTTTGACACTAGATTTGTTTGTGTTTTCCAGTTTACGTTGCTTTCTAGTTAGACACCTAAAAAACGAATTTCTTCTACTTTTTTAATTATTTTATGTTTCAAATTAAACACAGATATTATATTTATGTGTATCACTTCTAAATAATAAATTTAGAGCTAATGCTATGATAAATATAGTAGTAAATACCAAAACCATCCATTAGAAGTTAGAATTTCAGTTGAATGAACCCAACTGAAATGTATTAAAATATAGAGTGAGGTATTCAATGCCATAATAAATAAAATCCTATTACCTAAATGGATCAAGTCATACTTTTTGAAACAACTTTGGCTTTGATAAAGTAATAATATATCTAAACTAAAATAAATGTTAACTATAACGGCTCCTACAATATTATTTCATTTTTCTTTGATAGAAACGAAAATATTTTACTATCAATGCTGTTGACAATAAATCGAAAATAACACATATTTCTCAACTGGTACCAAAAGTACATACACTGCTTAAAAACGCTATGGAGACTTAAAATTATGTCCAATTTGAAAGAAATAATTAGTTGCATTGCAAGTAGTCGTTTATGCATGTTACACAACAGCCATTTTAATAAAGGAAGCAGAGGACAGAATTGTACAAGAGAATCCAATCTAAAGTATTTTACAACTGTTTTCAATGCCAATTACACTTAAACTAGCGTCCCACTTTCATTAAAAGATGTCACTTAAGATAACAGTCGGCTACGGGAGCCAGCTCTAGTCTCCATTACAAATGTTATGCAAAAAGAGCTGTAACTTTAAACATTAAAGACATTGTCCTGAGCTCCAGAGTTAGTATTACTTTTTAATATTTTAACGAGAGTGCCAGACCCAAAGTTTAGATAGCACAGTCCAGAACAAAGCGGTGAGTTCAATTCTAGGTCATAACTTCATGCACTTAAGACATGTACTGTTTGTACAGCTGTTTAATGGCGATCTGTACGCCCTGAACTTAATTGCAGTGGAGTTTACGGCTTTGTTTTTGAAATGCGATGCGTGTTTTTGTGATATTAAAAAGTTTCACGGTGGTAGAGAACTGGCCAATTCGGGCGCGACCGAATTATAAGTTTCTCAAAGTTTTGATGTCTGTTTGGTCGGATTGAACTTCTTGCATAAATTAACTTATTTTGTTTTATTTTCTAATGACTTTCAAATAACTTATTTGTCTGATTATTAAAAAGATTATGATTTATGGTCAGTTTTAGATAGTGCGGCTTGCTCTAAACGCCATGATAATTTGGAGTCCCTAAAACAATCCATACGATTGGCAGTGAAGAATTTTCCCATGGAAAGAGTGCGTGCTTCTATTGATAACTGGCCGCAACGTTTAAAGAACTGTATTGCAGCCAATGGAGTCCACTTCGATTAAGCTTTTATATTTTAAATTGTTTTATATTTATGTATAAAACTAACACACTATAAAAGTAATAAATATTATTTGCATTAAACAAAAAAAAAAACTTTGTGACAATATTTATGGCAAGACTAGGTATACTATTTTGGACACCGATCACATACATTTCTCTGATTCCAAAGTAAGTAGCTAATGCTTGTGTTATGGAAATCAGACACAACGGTGGTACCACAACACCCAGACCCGAGACAATATATTTTTATTGGACCTTGGAGCGGCGACGCCTTGAAACCAGCGTGCTTAGCCACTACACCATGGAGGTTGTGTATCGATGATAAACGTAGCACAAGTGTTTAAAGGTTGACATTTTGCGCATGCCTCGATGCTTAATAAAGTCTCAGTGTGCAAAGGGTCTTAGCAGTTCATTTGGTTTATTATCGCAACAACTCAGCTCGTCGCTCGCACACCATTGACTTGCGCTATCAATAGAGAACAGTTGGTAACCTTCACTTGTTGATCCTTGAACTTCAAAGGCAGTGGGCGCTTGAGCTTTTGACGCCGCGTTTAGTGTATGATTAGCACCCCTGACTTTTATGCCGGCCGTCTCGGGTTCGAATCCCACTAGGAGCAAATATTTGTGTGATAAGCACTAGCATTTGTAATTAAGTCATGGATGTTAATATGTATTTAAGTATCACAAGGAAGAAAATTCCTTACTTCAAAACACGACAGTTGATGTTTTCTTTTGCAAAATTATATATTAAGCAGATTTATAATATTTATATAAATATTATTAATCTATATATAAATATTTAACTACTGGTAACGACATTCTACCATTAGTATCCATGACTCTGACACTCGTCACTCGTCTACTGTACGCATGTACTGTATTACTGTTATATATCTCTCACTGTCATGCAGAAAGGTGCAGAATGCTTTTAGCATTAAGTCAACCTTTGTACACTAAATTTGTGATTCTTCTTCTTCGTCGTTTCCTCATGTCTGAGGATCGTGACCACTAAAAGCAGCGTTGCGGGTCAGGGCTCTCCAGGCATACCTGTCCTGGGCTTGGTGGATTGCCTCTTGGGTGTTGCACTTAGTGGACTGTGAATGGCATCTGTCCACCGAGTGGGTGCTCTACCTCTACTCCTTCTTACTTCGACGTGTCCAACCAGAATAAGAATCTCCAGATTTTCCGGCTCCCGGCGGGCAATATGACCAAAGAAGGAAAGGGACCTTTGGAGGCATATTGTAGACAGGCGTGTTTCTATTTTGAGCTCCTGAAGAATAAAGACGTTAGTGCGGCGCGCAGTCCACGGGATGCCTAACATTTTACGCTAACACCACATTTCGAACGCATCTATTCTAAATCTTAATCGAGCTTTGAGTGTCATGTTTCCGATACATAAAGGAAGATGGAAAAAAACAAAGTACGCATAAGTTTCACTTTCGTGCTGCGATAGATGTTACGGTTTTTCCAGATGTTCTCCAAACGTATAACAGCTGACTTTGCTATCTGAGCTCGTCGAGTAACTTTCTTTTCGCAATATCCATCATTTCGAATAAGGGACCCCAGATACACAAACTGTTGCATTGTGCACACAAATTTGTGCAATAAAGTCTTTAAATTAATAAATGAAATTATTTTGAATTTTTCGGATAATTTTGATAACATTTTTTTTGAAATTTCAGAATTAAAATACAAATAACCAATCAAACAATTTGTCATAATGTGTCTCAATTATGCTCCGCCCTTATCCGCTATTATCCAAAAAAAAAAATCGTATTTCGAGTATTTCTTATATCGGATATCCGATTCGATAACGGTAGCTTCCAAACAGCAGTTCCAATAACTCTGCTCATAAGGTAACTGAGTGTATTAATCAGACATAGTTACAATCCTCTCGCATTACGAACTCCTGTTTCCCACTACTGCATACTCAGGTATTGAGGTCACGTGCGGCGGCTGTATCACGGTGACGTCACATCCGATGACACAGAGGACACATCCGGCTGGCGATTTGTATTCCGGACTGTTACAGGACCAATTTGTTCAGTTTTAGTGGCCTTTGGGTCACTCGTAAGGAAACACTGGCTGATTGCTATAAAGTATACATGTAAAAGTTTTCAAGTGATTTAGTTTGATGGTTGAAAGCTGGGTTTGTAATGGAAATAAATTCTTAAACTGACGTCATATACAGAATGTAAAAAACTACGAGCCAAATTCAAGAGGATGGTGTCAATCGCGTTAAGAATACAGAAAAATAAACATTTATTTTAGGAAAATTTACGTTTTTATTTATACTTTTCCTGTATTCCAAACTCGATTGCTAACTTCCCTTTTGAATTTGCCTCGTACCTTTTTACATTCTGTATTTTTTTTAATGTGTTTCAATCAATCAACCAATAAATCATTTATTTATTCAGATATAGGTTCATAGAAGTGGTTTTTATTTTAAAATACAGTTCAGCTATAACCTGTCACATGGGCGTACAATATTTTAAATTTGGAACTATTTGTCATTTTAATTATTACATGTTCTTAAAATAATCTTAACTTTATGTTTTAAATATTACTACAATGTAATAACACCTTTTGGATGTTGATAGGGCTCCTCAGATTCTGTAGTGCATCAACAGTTCTTGCAAGCGGGTGTTGATGACTTTTACGCCATCACTCGGCAGCGCACGGCTTCAATGCTTATCAGAGCAGATATCAACAGCATCCTGATGGCCATGAAGGATAGGCCCTCATGTTCCTTGTTTAGACACTGGGTTAACCCGCATGCTTCAGGAACTGAAAACCTTTTTTTTCCCAAATAAATAAATGAAATCCAATTTAAATTGTAATTAAAAACAAACATTTTTTTAAAAAATTTATTGTTAATAACACAATTGTATGGATAGGATGAAATCTTAAATAAATGATTTATTATTATTATTACCAACAGTTACATTTTTATTGTATCCTCAAATTATCTGTAAGAGAGGAATAGTTTTTTGATAACAATATTACTAGCTTTTGTTTTTTTAAAGCTTTCCCTATATAATTATTTGATACTATCAGGCAAGGGATTAAAATATTTGGAGCTATTACATTAATAAACACTACTTGTGAAATAACTTATTTTAGATGGATACGTGGTTATATGGTTACCTTATTACGAGTTGGTCGTGGAGGCCTAGTTGTTATACATTTAAAGTAATTTTAGTATATATTTTTTACGAACAGGCAAAAGTTGAAAATGTGCGTTGATGAAAGATATGGCTCTGATGCATTTCTTTTGCGCTTGAGAAACGGGTAATAAAAAAAAACGGGTACTAGGTGCGTTGCCTCATTGTATAATTCCATATCTTACAACTTATCTATAATCTAAGAACTAACGCCACGTAGCCAAGATAAGCAAAAATTGCTGCTTTATATGTCATAATACTGATTTCGACAATTTTCATAAGAAAAACACAAATTTATGATTTTTTTGACACTAGATTTGTTTGTGTCTTCCAGTTTACGTTGCTTTCTAGTTAGATACCTAAGAAACGAAATTCTTCTACTTTTTCAATTATTTTATGTTTCGAATTTAACACAGATAATATACTTATGTGTATCACTTGTAAAAAATAAATTTTGCTATGATAAATATAATAGAAAATACCAAAAGCTATATAATAATTCTAATGGATATTAGAAGTAAGAATTTCAGTTGAATGAACCGAACTGAAATGTAATATAATATACAACTGAGGTATTCAATGCCAAAATATACAACTGAGGTATTCAATGCCATAATGAAAAAAATCCTATTACCTAAATGGATCGAGTCATACTTATTGAAAAAAAACTTTGGCTTCGATAAAGTAATAATATATCTAAACTAAAATAAATGTTAACTATAACGGCTCCTACAATATTATTTCATTTTTCTTTGATAGAAACGAAAATATTTTACTATCAATGCTGTTGACAATAAATTGAAAAAAGCACATATTTCTCAACAGACACCAAAAGTACATTGCTTAAAAACGCTTTGGAGACTTAAAATTATGTCCAATTTGAAAGAAATAATTAGTTGCATTGCAAGTAGTCGTTTATGCATCTTACACAACAGCCATTTTAATAAAGGAAGCAGAGGACAGAATTGTACAAGAGAATCCAATCTAAAGTATTTTACAACTGTTTTCAATGCCAAACACACTTAAACTAGCGTCCCACTTTCATTAGAAGACGTCACTTAAGATAACAGTCGGCTACGGGAGCCAGCTCTAGTCTCCATTACAAATGTTATGCAAAAAGAGCTGTAACTTTAAATATTAAAGACATTGTCCTGAGCTCCAGAGTTAGTATTACTTTTTAATATTTTAACGAGAACGCCAGACCCAAAGTTTAGAGAGCACAGTCCAGAACAAAGCGGTGAGTTCAATTCTAGGTCATAACTTCATGCACTTAAGACCTGTACTGTTTGTACAGCTGTTTAATGGCAATCTGTACTCCCTGAACTTAATTGCAGTGGAGTTTATGGCTTTGTTTTTGAAATGCGATGCGTGTTTTTGTGATATTAAAAAGTTTCATGGTGGTAGAGAACTGGCCAATTTGGGTGCGACCGAATTATAAGTTTCTCAAAGTTTTGATGTCTGTTTGTTCGGATTGAACTTATTGCATAAATTATGTTATTTTGTTTTATTTTCTAATGAATTTCAAATAACTTATTTGTCTGATTATTAAAAAGATTAATTTCCTCTTAACTAGTTGCAAGGAAATATGCGGTTGTGTCATTATCATCATAATCAGCTAAAGGACGTCCTCTGCTGAACATAGGCCTCCCCTACGGCTTTCCACAGGGAACGATTGCTATAAGTGTGTTGTGTCAAAATATTTTGTCAACCATTAAATATATGATTGAAAACTTTGTTGCATTTTGTACTTTACTAATCAACACACGGGATTCGATGGTGAACCGATGGTGAGCCGAAAACCTGCTTTTCTGCCATACGTGAAAGTGATGACGGATAAAATTAGAACAGTACTTCACAAATACTCCATCAAAACTGTATATAGATATAGTCCGTTGTCCAAAGTAACGAATCACATACGCTCACCAAAAGACGTGATACCTCTGCAAAGCCGGATGTCTATAAAATACACACATCAAAAGTGTATAGGGATCAAGCATTTTTATGCGGATTTCTTGAGATTGAGATGTAGCTTTGTAATAAATTTATGATTTTATAAATTTATACGGATCCTTTGGTTATTTATATGAATATTTTTGTGCATTTCATAATTTGAAACAGGAACTGTCAATCAAATTCGAGTAAAAGATGAAAATCAGCTGTCAATATTTTCCCTATAAAAACATACAACGCATTGAAGACATTACTAGTGCTACTGTTTCCCTACTACTGATTAAAACCAAAGTTATTATGGAGCGGCGACGTCATTTAAGCAGAGAAGAAATGCTCAGAGCCGTGGGAATGATAGAAGCTGGTTCCCGGCAACGTACTGTGGCTTTAGCTCTGAATACAAGTCAGAGTGTTATCAGTCGACTTTGGACACGTTACCGAAGCACTGGTACCGTGGCTGAGCGCCATGGAGGACGGTATCGCTGCACCACATGGAGACAAGACCGATACATTCAAATCACAGTTCGAAGAGCTCCAACAATAACCGCTATGATGTTAGCCGTGAGGCTTCATCACTCTTCAGGGAACTTAATTAGCGACCAAACAGTCAGAAACCGCTTGCATGAAGTGAACCTTCATTTCCGAAGACCGCTACGGGTACCACCTATAGCAATGCACAATCGTAGGATTCGATATCAATGGGCTCTTGAACACAGAAATTGGGCAGAAGAACAATAGCGTTTCGTGTGCTTTTCTGATGAGTCTCGTATTGGTATGAGACCGGATACGAGACGTATACGACACTGGAAAACCCCTGGACGCCAACAGCAATTAAAATCCTGCCAGGAAGTCCATCCATAAGGATGGACTTCCTGGCAGGATTTTAATTGCTACTATAAAGTGGTGGAACCATCATGGTATGGGCGGGTATTTGGATCGGCGGAAGAACTGATTTGATTCGGATCAGAGGCAACCTGAACGCTCAAATTTATGCTGAAACGATTGTATCCGACGTCATCGGTCCTTTACAAGTGCAAATCGGTCCCTTATTTCAGTTAATGCATGATAATGCAAGACCGCACACCGCAAGAGTTGTAAGGCAGACTCTCGCCGCAGCTAACATCAATGTCCTGCCCTGGCCTGCTCAGTCGCCAGACTTAAACCCAAATGAGCATGCATAGAATATGCTACAGAGAAGAGCTCTGCCGAATATGGAGGGTATCCAGTCGCAAGAAGACCTTTTTTTGTTGTTGCAACGAACATGGGCGGCCATTCCACAGCGTGATTTGGATGAACTCATTTTGAGTATGCCAAACCGATATTCTTGTGTTGTTAGTGTTCGCGGTAGAAACACGGATTATTAATTGTTTAAGTTACCCAATAAAATTTTAAAGAAAACTGTTATTTCAGTCTTTTTTTCGAACTTTAATGTTAGTGGTTCAAATGTCAAAAATCCCTTTATTAGGAAAATGGCAAATTTCTTCATTAACGCAAAGGTGACTTGGTTTATCGTTACTGTAGACAAACGAAAACACTTTATTTGATGAATCCTTAAAGAAAATTTTAATTAATATCAATCAGGAGAAAAGTTATTGCAAAAATATAGTTGATCTCTAGACACTTTTGATGTGTGTAGATTGCAGCTGTGGTAGTTCCTACATCGGACAAACGAAGCGATCAATCGCGGAAAAAGTCAAAGAACATATTGCAGTTGTTAAAAATCTACAGATGAATAAATCAGCAATAGCAGAACATCTGCTCAATGCAGGCGCAAATCACTGAATGGAACTACATGATCCAAAAATCCTCTCCACTGATTGATATTACCATACTCGGTTAATACGTAAAGCAATTGAAATTAAAAAACATAATAATTTCAATGGGGATGATGGTTTTCACTTATCAAGCTTGAAATCCATCTTATTTCCGACTGGGAAATGCTTTATGTATGTCCTCTGATCCCGGGGGAGACCAAAGGGTTATGTGGGACTGCTCCACCCGATGCGGGCGGGTATACCCACTAAAAACCAGTCGGTGTCCTCCAGTGCCATATAAGGGGGGCGCTGCGGGTTAACGCCCTAGGTGTGCCCCTGGGTATACTTCCGCAGGCCCGCCTGTTGCTGTGGCTCGTAGGTTTTGTGAGCACTTCCTGGTTTTAAGGGAATATGATATTCCCTTGATCATCAGGAGACGGCGTGCGGACCACACGTGCTACCGTCACGGCCCTGTTCAGCGGGCGGTTTACACCCCCGTGTCAGCCGCCTGGGACCCATCGATGAGGGGCATGTGGAGGGCATGAAGCCTTCTTCGGCGACCAGGACGCCGGCGACGAATCATCGGTGCGTTAGCTGCAGCCTCCCGCTCTCTCTCTGCCGCCTCCTTCTGCGAGATTACAGCCTCACAGAAGCCACGTCTGCGCACTCTCCAGAATTCGGGCTATGACCGCCCCTAAAGCGAGGGTATCTTCGACGTCATCTTTTAGAACGTCGCGCTCGACTGCCCCGGCCGGGCACACCTCTAGTGTATGTTGACAGCTTGGAATCCAGTGATAACTAAGTGCAAATCACGTGTTATGCCGTCCACAAGAAACCCAAATACTGTTAGTGTGTTTTGCAGAGCTGACTGTACTAGTGCAAATATTGAATGTGTGCGGGTAGAAGAACTTAATACATCGCGCACCAGCAGACGACGCGCAGTAGTCGGCAAGCGGAAATAAGTCGAAGATTGGGAGGTTCTAATTTATGAATATTATCATAGTAGTCTTAGTGTAGTATAGTTTTTGGATCGTAATCACAAAGATAATATGAATTTAATGTTGTTTTAAAAGAATTATACGCCTCATAAGTTGAATAACCACGAAATATATTATTTAAGCGTAGTTTCATGCTCGATGTCTACGAAGAAATACATTCAGGATATAGAATAAGATTGCAGGATCAAACTGGATGCAGACCGCTAGTAATCGGTCGCTGTGGAAAGCCGTGGGGGAGGCCTATGTTCAGCAATGGACGTCCTTTGGCTGATAATGATGATGATGATGATGATGAAATATCTGCTACCCTTGACATACAATTCATGTATCTAATGATGGTCAGTTGTTGGACGTGAATTGACATTATTAATAAATGACTTTTATGAGGATACTTTGAAACAACTTATTTTGTTGTTTATTCAAAAACGCTCACCTATCGTATTGAAGTCATCGGTTGTCACCCTATTGCGTCTGTAGCCACTAAATTTTTACATACCTGTTTTTTAAAAACCATATAGTAATCTTGTCGAGATTGTGTTATTATCTGATCGCGAAGTACACAAGTGCAATGAAAATCTTAAAACTAGGTATCTAGACCTCGACGAAAACATGAAAGTAAGTATTTCTTCATATTTAGCAAATATTTTTTACCTGCATTTTCAAAAAAAAAAAATAGTTGCATTATGTACGAAATACAGTTTTTTATGGTATACAAAATTTTCTAAAACTAAAACTTTACATGGATTACATTTTGCAAATAATCAATAAGAAAGGTTTAATACCTTTTCTAAAACTAACTATAAAACAATGTAACTAAGTACTTTGCAGCTTACTAATTACTCGATACTACTAATTCCATACAATTTAATGCGTTAGTTAGCGGAGTTGTTGTAAAAAGGATTGCAAGTTGTGCGGTCGGCTTCGGCAACCGCAACTAAAGAGACGGCGTAATCACTATTTAAGACTTGTGCGGGTTTAAAGGGGTATATAACGTAGAATAACTTTATAAATTATAATAATAAAGTTTTATTAAATTCCATGCATAACACATAATTAAGTGTAACAATATAATGAAAAAATACTAGTTAATGCAAGGACCCCGGGTAAAAGGTTAAAAGCCTCCCCCAAGGTATGCTAAGAGAAAGATGTTTCTAAAAAGAAAGAAAGAAAGAAAATGAATTTATTCGACCCAAAAATGAATAACATTAACAAAAATACATGTACTAGTTTACTTAGGCCGAATAAGGCACCCGCTCAGCATTGGTCGTGGCAGCAGCAGAACTCATACCACGACGCTGATTTTTAGCGTGTGCCTTTGTGGGTACAAAAAAATGACATAAAATAGCACAAAAACAAAACATTAATCTATCATTCGAATAATCACAAATTGATTTTGACATATTGTATGAACAATTGCAAATTATAATATAAATAATAAAAACATAAATCAAATCAAATAGCATAACAATTAATTTAATTAATAATAATACACCATTATTTCGGGTCACCTTGGTGAGCCTATTGTGAGCTCTGCGATTTTTACTGCGTTCGTGGAACGGAACGTGGCCAAACTCAAGATTCGGAGAAGAAAAAGTAAAGAAAAAAAAAAAGTCTCCGTTCTTCTTGGGCTCGGCTCGTCCAGCAGCCATTTTATTTACGAATCCGACAAAGTCCGAGGCTCACCGAGATAAAAATGCCACGTAAAAGATAGTGCCACGGCTGCCACGTACGTAATTTACCAATACAAGATAAGGAAACACGTTGACATTGATGACTTCAGTCTACAAGGAAGGGGAGCCCTGGATAACCCCAAACAATCGCGCAAAATAACCGGACTGTACGAATGACGGCGACGGATACATGGGGTCCTGAAGGAGCTTACGCGGACAAATCATGTAATGATAAGTGTTTTTCGGCTGTGAACGGTGACACGTTGCACGGGCTCAACTATGTTTGGATTTGCGACCCCCTCGCTCGACGCGCATACCCCGTTGGTAAGTGAACGCGTGCTTTTCGTTTTCACGTTGGATTTGTAATAAGTGTTGCTTTAGTTTCATTTTAAACGTTGATTTCACCTTCAGGGCGCGCAACGGCGGGGGCAGCGAGTTCCAGCACCGTGTCGCAGCAAATTTGAAAGAGCCGCGGAAAGTTATTGTGCGGTGTCTTAGGGTCAGAAAGACGCCTACACATTCCCTTCTCCCACGCCCCCTCCCGCCCCGAGCCCATACCAAGTTCTCATGTAAGTAGCTTGGTTTCTGTGTCTTAATGATTTCAAACATCAGGCTTGCTAAGTGGAGTTTTCTGCGAGCCTCCATCCGAAGCATGCTTGCATCACTAATGTATGGGCTGACATGAGTCCGAGGTGGGATGGGATAGCAAAAACGCACGCAGGCATTCTGCACTCGCTGAATCATCTTCGCTGACCTCGCTAGCAGACACGGACCATACACTGTGTCGCAATAATTGAGCTTGGATAGCACGAGTGACTCGCAAAGGGTTTTCCTGATTGCCTCACTCAGATATGGTCTTATTTTGTATAGAAGCCTAAGTCTATAAAAACAGTTTCTAATACATTCTGCTATGTGGCTCTCAAATCTCAGGTTGCTATCAAATAGTAGGCCCAAGTTTCTTGCCCTGTCTACCCTTTCTACTGGTTCTCCATTTATTGTTATATTAATTGAATTGATGTCTAGTTTTGAAATGTTTTTGGGTGTTCCTATAATCAAGAGTTTGGACTTTTTGGGATTGAGTGTGAGACAGTTCTTCTGGCACCACTTGTTTATATTTTCCAGCTCATTATTCACTGTAGTCACTGCACTGCTGCAATGTTTAGGATCAAAAGAGAGGTACAGTTGCAGATCGTCTGCGTAAAGATGGTGGCTACATTGAGTTACACATGTGGTGATATCGTCACTGTACAGGATGTAGAGAATTGGTCCCAAGATTGAGCCCTGAGGGACGCCTCTGCTCACCATTTGTGGTGCAGATTGCTCTTTGACTCCGTCCAATCTACATATCTTCACATACTGCTGTCTCTGGCAAAGATAACTGTGAAACCACCTAACAGCTTTGGAATCTAGTCCGTAATAAGTTAGCTTCGAGAGTAGCAGGGGAATGCTGATGGAGTCAAATGCCCGTGAAAAATCTAGTAGAAGCAAGAATGTGACATTCCCCTGATCCCGTGCAGACAGCAGGTCATCCACCACTTTTGAGAGCGCAGTTCCTGTTCCATGGCCCTTACGGAATCCAGACTGATGGCGAGGTAGCATGTCATTGTCTTCTAGATATTTTGTCAGCTGATCGCAGACTATTCTCTCCAGTACCTTTGACAAACAGGGCAGTATGCTAATAGGGCGAAGGTCCTGCAATGTTTCCGGTGAAGTGATCTTCGGTAGTGGCCTCACAACTGCTACCTTCCAACTGTCAGGGAATGTGTGTTCCATCAAATATTGGTTTATTATGGAGGTGATGGCATCCAGTGAGTGTGGCAGAGTTAGCAGAAGCATGTCCAATGAGATTTCATCATTCCCCTGAGCATTTGAGCGCAGTCGGCTTATAGTCTTCATGACTAGGTCCCTGCTTACAGTCTGAAAAGAGAATAGAGCCCGATCACTGAATTTATGTATTACAAAATAAGTTAGCTGTGACATAGAAACTTTTCCACATCCCGGTGCATCCAGAAAGTAAGCATTAATAAGGTTAGGATCATTGAAATGGGGAGGCAAGTCCACAGGTGTCTTTTTATCGGGCAGTATTTTTCTCTGTCATTAGCTCCGTCTAACCAACTTTTACCCGCGCACGCCACGATTTCATCTGCCCATCTGGCCCTTGGTCGACCTCTTGATCTGATGCCTTTTGGCCCTGACCACTTACTGAACTCAGAGTCCATCTATGGTCCTTGTAACGAGCCACGTGACCCGCCCACTTTCATTTAGCTTTATTGCAAAAGTTAAGGCAACGTATACTTTTGTCTTCTTCTTTAGAATCTCAACGTTCTTTACCCTATCTTTTAGTTTTATACCTAGGCAACTCCTTTCCATTCTTCTCTGGGTAGTCTGAATGAGGTTTCTGGTTTTGAGATCGAAGGTCCAAGATTGGCATCCGTAGGTGAGGCACGGTAAAAGACCTGTATCCATGACAATTTTCTTGGTCGGTAGCGAAAGTTGCGATTTTAGTATTTCGTTATGGTGCCAAAACTTCTTTCAGGTAATTGCCACTCTTCGGTAAAGTTCTTCGGTGTTTCTTTCCTTACTAAAGGAGATTTGTTTTCCTAAGTATATGTAGTGGTTGACAAACTCGAGAGGTGTGTTGTTTATTGAGATGGGCGTTGCACTGCGATTAGACATTATTTAGTTTTTTCCAGGTTCATTTCCAATCCAGTTTCTATACTAGCTTGGTTTAGTTGATTTACCATTACGCTTAATTGGTGAGGAGTTTCCGAAGATAAAATTATGTCATCGGCAAATCTGAGATGACTTAAAAATTTAACTTTATAAAACTTTGAGAAAATTGCTGGAGTAACATTGTAAATAAAACTTAAGTAACGTCGTTCTTACAGGGTTAAACTATGTATATCTCCTCCTCCTGACAACCTCCATGGTGTAGTGTTCTAAGCACGCTGGGTAAAACCCAGAGCATCGCCGTTCCGAGGCCCCGGGTTCGATTCCCAGTCGGGTCAATGTAGAAATCATAATTATAATTGTTTTGGGTGTTGTGGTACCACCGTTGTGTCTGATTTCCATAACACAAGTACTTTGACTACTTACTTTGGGATCAGAGCGATATATGTGATAGGTGTCCAATATTTAATATTTATATATGAGTCTGTGTAGAAAACTAGTATTCACGAAACTACAATAACATTATGGGACAAAATGGAATCTGTTTCGATTTCAACGATTTGGTGTTTTAAAGCTGAAATCAAATTTACTCACTCATCAGAGTTTTACATAATTATGGTAACTCTCTTTTTTACACCTCATCGCAATGGAATCTTATATTCTAGTAGCATGCAAAGTTTTTCAACGGCTAGTCCCAGCTGTATACAAACCTTTTCTTTTTCCGTTACGAAGTTTCCAAATCCGTGTATCTGATTCTGTACGACGCGTGTGTCAAAGGCACGTGCAAACCAAATATGGACCGCGGGCAGAGGCCGGCCCAGCTGAACAAACTGCGGTCAGTGCTGGGGCATAGCTGCGTCAGTTATATCGATAAAATTCATCACGTATTTTTAACACGAGGAAAAAAAAACTTAGTACGAAACCACTACTATTTGTGTGTTTTCAGGCTCGTATAAAAACATTGATAATAATAATAAAACGTGAGGCAGTTTTTGGCAAGCTGTTGGGCAGTAAAGACCTCACGTATCTTGATCGATTACCGGGATTGTCCTAAGAGGCGTGAAATACCTCTTCAATTCTCCAGCACCTCAACTAGTGTAGCCTTTATGTTGTCTACGTTGCTTAGTGCTAGCAACTAATTTTGGAGGCCCATCGACTGAGTATGCAAGTCACCCCCTGTTATTCGTATGAGGAACATACATCAAACATGGGCCATAGTTCTTCATACCTGATCTACCTTACACCCACACACATAACCCAGTGTCTTTTGTATCCATATTTTGCATAGTCCAACACAAACCGGGGGTTGTCCTTGGGTGCACTTGCATTGTAGGTACATACAGGGATAATTGTCCGTTTGTGTCACGCTTCATTTAAATTAACGTTGTTTAAAGGGCCTTTGCTTGTTGGTTTCAGCCTCCTGTACGCTTGTCAAAGGTCCGGGACCCGTAGTCTCCAAAAGAGAAGAGTCACAATAATAATAAATCATTTATTTCAGACCTCATATCCCATATAAGTAGTTAGTAACAAAGTTCTTAGCTTAGTTAATATTGTGTTACCATCCTGGTAAACAATATTTGTTGACAAAATAAGAGCTAACGAGCTGCCGTGCCATGCCACTTGAGAACAGTGATAGTCTAGGCCTTTACTATACTTATATTATAATGCTGAAAAGTTTGTTTATTTGTTTGGACGCGGTTATCTCAGGAAGTACTGGACCGATTTGAAGAAATGATTTTGTGTTGGATAACTCTTTATTTTAGCAGACCTTTGACTATTTGAGTCCAATGCCATGTAAAGGTGTTCTTCTGACGTTTGAATAATACGTAACTGTGTTTATTCCGAATAAAATACGTTTAATTCAAACAATCACTATGTTACTTGTCCTTATAAGGATTTGTTGTTACAAATTGACGAGGAACAGATTTCTGAAGTTCAGCAGATTTGTTGATTTGCTGAAGTAGCACCTATCAGATGAATCCAGCTGTGCAAGCAATAAAGTAAGGGGGTTGATTTAATTTAGTTCATCAGGGCCCCTATTTTTGAATCACTCGCGTCAAGTTGGCGTAATGATTGATTTAGTGACCCATTCTCCAATAAAAATTTGTTCATTCCACACGGAAGTTATTAAAAATAATATTACCGAATTTTGTGAGTACTACAAGTAACGTCATACTTTGCGTTATTTTCGTTGATTTTGAATTAGTTTTTGAACACAAATCACACGCCATATTCAAGCGAGTGATTAAAACATAGGGCCCCATTTCTTAGCAGCAATATATTTGATTTAAGAGAAAGCAATTCATTTGGGATGTAGCTTATTTTATCGATAGTCGAAGCAACGATAGAACTGAACAGCACTAGTCTGTCCCGCGACCCGCTCCGGCCGGCCGGTGTTGATTAGCCCCAACCAATTTGCGGGACACAAACAGTGGGACAGGGCTGTCTACGAGACTACCCACGTCAGCTTGTGGGCTCCGAGCTCTGCGTGATTCGGTGAGTTATTAATATAATCTATTTGAGGTTCTCGTATTGCAGTAGTGGCAGCGCTTGGGTAGTAATTTACTGAAACTTACGTTAGTTACCTATGGCGCGGTCGTGTTTGGATTGGGTTTCATTCCGACCTTGTAAGTAACGTATATCACGAGCATCTCCGTGCTTCAGAAGAAGGCAATTGATGGAATCAGGTGTTACTTAAATCCATTATTAGGTATTATTATTATTTTAATTATTTTGCTTTTCATTTCCGCTACGCATTTCGGCGCAGGCTATTTACAACACGAACCTTCATCGCGTTGAGTATTCGCTCAGGCAAATGAAGGATGCACCACGCGTCCTTCCTCAACACGTTACAAAACTACAATACACCAATGTGCAAAAAAAACTCGACGCTTTTCGCCACTACACAGCAACAACCTCAGGATGTTGTCGCCTCGAAGGAGCACGGATGTCTCGACTCTGAGTCGTAACTTCAGAAGCACTTTAAGCCGTTGGTCCTAGATATTTTGTTAAGCCTAGAACAAGGCTTTATGGGTAGCTTGATCAACATCTGAGAGCAAGATTAGTTCAAACACTCCTACACCAAGGAGCTGTGAAGTATGGCTCAAACTACTGCACAGTTTAGTTAAGGCCTTTGCTCAGTAGTGGGACCGGCTAACTTTTCCTATTATTATAACAGCAATTATTTTACAATTATTTTCATAATATGTAACAGTTAATTGACGTATGCCGCCGGCAAGGGCATCGGGCGGTGTGGTTACGCCATTAGGATTGCTTGCAATTGTATAATGTTTTGTTTTCGGGATATGAGAAAGGAGTTGTAGGTCTAGGAGTTAGGAGAATTATATTTCTGGATGAGATCGAATCATGGTTAAGCATTTGGCTATTTAAGTATACATATAAAACATGTTTAATTGTACTACAAACAAGGAAATCCGAACACCTGCTATAAGTAAATAACACATTTTGCTATATCCCTTAATTTTGCTGTGTTCAGAGTATACTCGTTATGAGAGCTAGCGAAACATTGAATTAATTATTATAATTGCAACCCAGCCCTGGAGTATGCAAATCCGGTCATTACGAGTTTTACGCAAGGTGCCATCTAGCCTTAGTTGTTTGTAGTTTGGCTACTATATAAATGTTTAAGCACATGACCTGTATTTTAAAGTTTGCAATATAATTCGGTTTAAATAGCAGTTACAGCTGGATCTTAGAAGTAGAAGGTAGATAGAGACTTTTATATATGGTTCTAAAGTTTACGCGAGTACTACTCATTGCCATTATGTACACATTCATTTCAGGCACATTTATTCGAAATTAAACAATCATCATCATCATCATTATCAGCCAAAGGACGTCTACTACTGAACACAACCTTTCCCACAGCTTTTCACTGCGACTGATCACATGTTGTCTCCATCCAGTTTGATGCTCCGATCTTTACAAGGTCGTCTGTCCATCTTTTTGGTGGACGTTCTACACCGCGTCTTTGTTCGAGGGGGCTTCAATCTAGAACTTTTCTGCCGACGGTCGTCAGTTCTTTGCACTATGTGCCCCTGCCCATTGGCTCTTGAGCTGACTAATAATCAGGGCTATGTCTGTTACTATAGTTCTTCTACGTATCTCCGCACGTATCTCTGTGCGAGTCGTTATGCAATCATTTTGAACGTAAACTCTAAATACCGAACATATAATTTTATTAAACGTTCAAAATGTATGTATGTAATGTAGATCGGTATAATAGGCTATTCCACATTTTTTTCAAAGATTTTTTAAAATGTTCGTTTTGATTCAATAGTTAAGTTATTTTTATTTCTTAGAAAAAATACCTCTTTATGCACTAAAATATTTTTTCAAATTCAAACGATAAATGTTTGCGCCAAAACGACAGCCTCCATTTTTGTGACGTCATAAGAACAGCAAAAAGTAAACGTCAAATATACTTGGTAATTTCTTAACTTTATAGTTCGATAAAAATCCGAATATGATGATATCCTTAAATCGTCCGTAAATGTGATAATGTAGTTTTAAAAAATTATCAGAATATACTTACATGACTTTTTTAACATTTCTGAATTCGGCAGAAAAGAAATCGTTATTACACGCAAAGAATTTTGCTATCATAAGCGAGTCAATTTTAGCCAGATTTGTCCTGTCTGCTTTTACAAATCCTTCCTCCATTGTAAAACGATGTTTTAAATGTGCAAAAAACTGAAACAAGCTACAAATTCGCAGTCAAGAGATATTATACACAGATTAGTTAGAGTATGTGATTTTATAATTCCTTCAAAGAAATCTACATTGATTCTGTTCTTATGACGTCACTCTCGAATAAAACATGGCGGCTGGCGTTTTCGGTCACGTGATTTACAGATAATAAAAATTCAATTTATTTTTGAAATTATAAATGGACCGATTAATTATTAAACAAAACAGTGCTGTATACGTCTTTTCTATGATGAATATCATATAAATTACACACTATTGTAATTTAATTTTGATAGATGAACTACCCTTTTCAGAAATGAAATAAATGTGCGCGAAATAAATCCGTAGAATGTGTGTGTTTATCTATAAGGTACCTATTTCAGTTTGATACAACTTTAAATTAGTACAAAGACGAAATTTGTGGGTAACGCACTTAGCCTATTAATAATGTCACATAGCATAAACCCTCGCATGTTATAAGAATATAACCACTCCTTCAGATATAAAGCAATCTTGATCTATTTTATTATTAAGTGGTTGTAAACAGCTTGCATTGGTCACGGATCACCAAATTTTATAAAATTATCAGCACGCAGATCGCTGCGCTTATTTTATCACAGCTGTTATTCTTTCTAGCTCTTTTGAATTGTCGTTGACAGAGATTATTCTTATAATAATATCAAGCTGCCGTCTCGTCACCACATCACCAACGTACGATACGTTACGGTGTGCCCGAACCTTAACTAAGTTTGCGTCAAACTAATGCGCATTAGAGAGGACAGGACCCTGGTATAATACACTGAAATAAACACCTTTGAACCAATCCTAACATAGACAAAATAAAGCACACTTTTGAATGTTCAGTTCTAAGTTGTTAGCATTCGGTCCAGTTGGAAACCGGTTAAGGCTAACTAGGTAGATTATTGGAGGCCGATTTGCTTCAACGAGCATGAACTAACTTTATCCCGCATGGGAATATGGAACTATACACCGTTCAAATGGATAACGTTTGCCGTCTATTGTCAAAATAAAGAAATTTTTTATAATAAAAAAATAACTTTAAAAAAAAGTAAAAACCGAATTCAAAACGCAAAATGCACTAAAAACTCTTGAAAAACACTTGCCCCTTTTTTTCTCTTTATTTAGGGACTTTTATACATATTGTACATGACAGTCCTATATTAACTTATTCTAAACATTCAAAATTAGAAGGCACTAAACTAAATTATTACTAGATTTTAACTTAATACAACTAAGTACAAACTCTAATACAGATTTGGTGTGTTTAGATGTCGGCTCAGCCAAGATCTAGTGGAACGCCCCGACCTCTAGTAGGTTAAGCCTTAACTTGAGCACCAGATCCTGTCTTTGCCTTCTGTATCGGGCACATTCCATCAAAATATGCTGTATATCTTCTACTCTGTCACAGATTTCACAGTTTGGTGAGTCTACCTTTTTCATTAAGTAAGCAAATTTATTTAATGGAATGTGTCCGGACCTCAGTCTTAGTGCCATTACAATAAGTGACCGACTCATATTTGACGAAGCAAACCATGGTATACGAGGAGGCCGGCACTGGATTGTTTTATACCAGATACCTTTTTCAAGGAGCGTTCATCGAAATATTCTTGAATTTGTTTGTGTATTTTACTCTTAAACTTTGGTAACGCTTCGAAAAAGGTTGGCTTTATATGGACAATTGTTCCATCATTGGCTGCTGATCGTGCTAATCGGTCGGCCTCCTCATTGCCAGACAATCCAATATGTGAAGGTATCCATTGAACCTTTAGGGCAATGTTGAGTTCTTCACATTTAATTATTTTCCTTAAAGTTGAATATGCTAGAGATGTGCCTCTGTTACCAGAGGCACAATTAGCAATATTAGAAATGGCACTTTTACTATCACTTAAAATAAAAACCTTAGTTTGTCTTGAATTGTAAACGATATATTTTAATGCTTCCAAAATAGCTAAGAGTTCCACTGACATTATAAATATTGAGCCATCGACTTTGAAACATCTACCATCATTTCTATTGGGGTCGTAGTAAGCTGCACCTCGACCAGCCTTGCTCTTGGAACCGTCCGTAAATATTTTGTTCCAATCATGACATTTCAGCTAAATTTCTTGAAGTATTTGAGGTTTCAGAATAGTTATATTATAGTTTTTCTTTGACATGGAAACACAATCGAGATCTGTTTTTGACAATGTTAGAAGTATCTATTCTTGACATCCAGACATTCAAAGTGAACATCTCTAAGATGTCAGTAGAGTGTACAATTTCGTCCTTCATCTCCTCGTAGGTAATTAATGTAAGAGGCTTTTTCTTATTTTTCCAGTATCTTTTGTATACAGCGTTCGTCTTTTCCAAAAACAAGATTATAACTAGGTTATTTTGCCTGGATTTGGCTTCAAGTAAATATTTGTATGTAAGGTATTTACGTCGCATATTTAAAGGAGGGATACACAATTCTGCTCCTAATCAAAAAAATATATAATCTTCGCAGGTGTATTGGATGAACCCCCCCCCCCCCCCCCCCCCCCAAGAGCGGCCTGCCAAGATCCTCAACAGATGTAAGTAACTTCTTACTTTGTGGGTGATTTCATTAATGTGTTTAGACCAGCGCAAAGACTTATCTAGCCGCATACCGAGATATTTGACATTGTTTACTACTTCTAATTGAATATTGGTAACTTTTAATGAGATCTGGAGCCTTTTATAACCTCTGGAGAAAAAACATATTTTAGATTTATTAGGCTGTAATTCCAAACCCATAGTTTCTAGCATTTTAGCCAATCTATCTAGAGCTGTTTGCATTTTGTATGTACTGTCTTGGATCTTTTTATTGGTTGTGTATAGGTCAAAGTCATCGGCGTACTGTATAATGGCAACTGTTTTAATATGTTTGCAGATATCTAGAGTAACAATATTAAAAAGTAAAGGCGACAAGGGATCCCCTTGGGCTAAGCCTTTATTGGTCCATCTGGATGCTATTATGTTTTGATTTTCGTCTTAAACTATGCTGAGATGTCTTTCGTTTAAGAATGCCCACAGATATCTACATATTTTCTGCCCCAATGTTAATCCCGTCTAATACAGCGACAACTTTTTCAATGAGAAGATTATTATAGGCGCTGTTAATGTCTAAGAAACAAGCTATAGTTGATGCATTTTGCGAAAAGCCAATTTGTATGTGTGTATTTAGTAACACAATGTGTATTTGTCAAATTATCCAAAGTAGATTGTCCTCTTCTAAATCCAATTGTGTTAGGTGACATTATTTTATTAATTTCAACAAACCATTCAACACGTTGACTAATCATCGTGTGAAATATTTTGCAGATGCATGAAATAAGTGATATCGGTCTTAGTTTAATTTCTTGGTTTATAGCAGGTTTAGGAATAAGAATAATACGTATACTGCGCCACTGATACGGGATGAATCCAGATTCAAATATATTATTAAAGATGTGTAGAAGACATATTTTACCG
>CAWUPE010000325.1:0-23686 GCA_963924145.1 Pyrausta purpuralis
GGGAAAGCTCGCAGTCTGAACTCGAACGGAAGTGCTGCCCTGTTTATGGAAGAAGAGTAACTTGCCATGTTACTGGGTTCTAGATAATCCAGGCCACCAGTTGAGCGAGTTTGCTAAACGCTGCTGAATATGCCTCTTAGCCAACTAAATACGCAATGCATTCTTCAGTTTGAGGATTTAGAACTCAAGGCGTTGTTTTTTTTTAAATAACTTTATTTCACATTTCGATATCATATATATACCTTTTCCTAGAATGTTGAAAGCACTTTTAGTTTTCGGGAATGCCTTCCAATTTTCTGATTTCCATATTCTGCCAAATGAAACTGAAGCTGAAACCAGCAAAATAAATAATCTAGATATTTATATCCCATCGTATTGTTGTGAATGGAAATAAATCGTAAATGCAATAGCTATTCCCGGTCGTAAAAATATTTGGTAACGCAAACCGCGGCATCTCGAGCGTAAAAATAACGAAATGACACGTGACACTCCTCCATTTAGCTCGGAACTATTGACATATCGCACGGAGACGACTCCGTGGAACCTCGCCAACAGAGTTACCAAGAAGATTGCCTGTAATTCTAACTTTATGTCTGGAGACATAAAGCTCAGAAGTCCTCAACTTCTTTGGTGTACGGATCAGAGATATTCGGCTGTCGCGGTTTTGTTTGATACAAATCAATTTCTTTTGTTTTCGATGCAAAGGAGAAATAGGCCGTATTGTTCACGGATATAGAATGCGAAATTACTTCCTTGTTCTCGTTCTCATCACCCGCATACATACAATCCATACAATTTGTTGGGCGCTAAATGTCTGCTTTGTATGTCGCATGCTTAATGTATTTCTCGGAAATCAACGGTTTTTGTACTTGTCTTTATATTACGTGTCCTACTACATGGAATACATAAAATAAGAAAGGCAAAAGCTCGCATGGTTCACAAAAAACGGTGTGTCCCAATATTCATTAACAAAAAAAGATAATATGTTTAAAATATTTATGAGGCTCTTGGGGTTTTTCTATTTTACAGACTATGAGTCACGTACTGCATTTTAAATTAATTAAAAAGTTAATATGAATAAAGTTATGAGATTCCGCGAGGATTCGCGAGGTGGGGCCGTCGCCAATAGATAATGTTGTGTAACATCAAAAGTCAAACTATCGATAGTTTGTAAAATATAATTGAAACATGGTGACTTTGTCTACTGTGCTACAGGCAAGTGTATTCCGATAGTATTCGGCACTAATCTTGTAAACTTGTAATCGGATAGTAATCTATCGTAACATCATCACTGAAAAGGTTTGTGATTACAGTTTTATTTGAGATCATTTTATTATACCTCTAGTATCGATTCCTCCATAGGAAACCATTTGATTACTTTAATAGTCAATTACCATCGGTACTCTGTTTTTTTCTCAGGAGTTCAATATAGGTGGCATATGATCAGAATTAATCTATAAAAGAAAACGCTAAAAAAATGTATGAAAATGACAATAATTACGAATGGAATAAACTTTTGAGCGTTAGCGTTGGCACTTGTTTAAAGCCTCAGTTGTGGAATTCTCGACATAGTTTCTATGTCGAACAAGGTTTTAAATTTAAGGAATTTATTGAGAAGATATTTATAACTATTTTTAAACTTATAGATTTTTTTAAATACATACGTAAGTAAAAATGATATTTGATGCAGTAAAAATCTGAAGTTTTTCTGATATCAATTTCAATGTCAAAATTTAAATTTTCTTGTGCTTCAGACTGCTCGCTGGTAGGCTATCGATAAGTCAAATTATCTATAGCTGTTCGTGACTACTGAGTGGTTGACCCCTACTGCGCAGACGCATCACTTATAACAATCTGCTCAATCTTGTGGCGCTGAGAGATATTGTGTTGCTTTGATTTTTACGGCCATTGAGTTATGGATATTGCGGACGTGTTATAAAGTCGCCAAGAAAATGTTAAGGCGTGTTGAGTTAGAATAATAGGTAATTCTAAATGTTTATTTATTTAATTTTCCTATTTTTGTGGATGTGCTCGTCATGGGATGTGCTCATAATAGGATTTGTTTTAGGAGAGTTAGCTTATAGAGCATTGAGATGCAGCTTATTTTGTAAATTTTTTGTTATGGTTTTTCTTAGAGTCGATTTTTCCAACGTCAGATAACGAATACGTGGCGAAATACCAAACGCCTAAGTAAGTAAGTAAAGTTAGCCTGTAACGTCCCACTGCTGGGCATGGGCCTTACCTCAACTATGAGGAAGTTCGAGCCATACTCCCACCACGCGTGCTCAGTGAGGGTTGGTGGAGGGGTGCTTGCAAGGCAAACGACTAACCCTGCTGTCAGATGTTATCATGCCTCCCATTATTCGATCGGATAAGTCCTATCTGACATTGGTAAAATCAGCTTTTAGAAAAACAATTCTTGGACCTAGACTTTTCTTAAATGTTTCTATAAATTATTCTTAAATCATACAAAAGAATAACTAATAGTTGAAATTATAGGACAATTCGCAGTATTCGAGCTCGTATAAATATGTGACTGTTTAACTAATGCTCTGTTGTGAGAGTTGCCTAGGCGACCGTTACGCAATGTTTATTATTAAACATATTCATTGAATCGATGACAAAGTCTATGGAACAATGGACCCACTCATTTGTCTGTACGTTGTGGAAGATTACTTAGTTAGATCTGAATGCCTCTGTGATGGAGTTATTCAATAGTCATCCATTTAATCAATAGCTGCGTTGGAAATCTTATTGTAATCAAGAGCAGTTTTATAAGATAAACATAGTGTCATCTAAACAATACGACTTTTTACGATATGGAAGGACGCGTAGTTGAGGAGCTCTATTCTTGAATCTCTCTCAAATACAAAATAATACTCAGAAAATCAATTAAAATACACTATTATCACGCTTCATATGGACGGGAGTAGTAGCAAAAATGACATATATCTTTTTAAATCACTTTGGTGTGGATTTTCTACTGATTTGACATAAAATATCGTACATTAATCTAAGCAATCACACACCATATTGACGCGAGTAATGAAAAACTAGAGCTCGATTGACTTTAGTCTTTCACCTGTTACATTCTTGACTTACAGGCGATTGCAGAAAACCCCATTTTGTCCTTGCTATTTAAATAATTTTACGTTTTTGTGATATCATAGCCTCGTTGGAACTATAATAGGAGTATTGTAGTATGTGTGTTTATTGTTCAGCTATGGCGTGGATTCATAATGGCTTACGCATAGATTATGTCACGTTTGGTCTGCCATGATTCATTTGATGATAATTGGCGTGTGACCTTTAGTCTGCTATAAGCAAATCAGTCACCAGGTATTTATTAGCTAGCAATATGTTTACACTAAGTAATGATATCGCAGGTGTACACCATGTTTATTTATTAATAACTAGCGTTCCCCCCGTGACTTCGCAGCGTCGCAGAATTATCTATGCATAAAGCTAAATCGATAAATAAGATATCCAACACAAAAAATAATCAAATCGGTCCAGTAGTTCCTGAGATTAGTGCGTTCAAACTAACAAACTCTTCACCTTTCTAATATTAATATAGATTTGTTTGTTAGAAAAGATAGAGCTGCTTTGTTACAACATACAACACATTTTTAATAGGCCAAGAAATGCCTAAATTATTTGACAATTCAATGTTTTTAGACGTGTACTTACGAAAACTGACTAACTCGAGACTCGCAAATAAAGTCATTGACCTTTTCCTCTCTACGATCGCGGATCACGATGCAATTACTCTTCTTTTGTTGTGTCAATTCTACCAATACTGTTGTTATGAAGAGATCGCAAATTGGAAGGAAGTATGCCTCCTTTAAGTAACTAATATGGTTTAGAAAGAAGCTTAATTGAAACTAAACTTATGGATATAACGAAATGGAATTTAATTTTTAATTTTTATAGGTTGCTAAAATTCGCTTTTTAATATTTGAAACGGTACAATAGCTGGCCGGTACAATAACATATAGGGTCTATCAAAATTAACTGTATTTCTTCTTGGGGTTGATTCTCATGCTTAAAAGACAATAACTTTTTGTATGGGATCAACATCGTAATTCCAAATAAATATTTCACTTCCTTGTACTAGAACCGATCAGATGATGGTAGTTTGAATGGAGAAGTAAAAAAAATTGGGATTTCGATGTTGGTAAACCATACAAAAATGTATTGTATTTTAGCAACAGAATCTCTACCGAGAAGGAAAGCAGATATTTTTTTTAAACCCTGTATATTCTTCCATTGGGCAGCTTCTTGTTTACCGGTATAAGATACATAAAGTCTATGCCACATTAAAATCCATCATATTATCCTGTTGGCAGCTTTACATCCAGTTTAGCGGTTGGCGATACGCCTACCTCTTTCACATTCCGGCCTGGCGATGTCTGTTATTTATAAAGCGACGTCGCAACAAAGCGCATGCCAGTGTGAACGCGCCGTAATAACCGGTAATAACTCATGGTTTATCACGGAAACATAATATTCGTCTATCCGCCGAATTATCGCATAAAACCACGTTTTAGTATTCGGGTTAGGACGCCAGCAGGACGCGGTGACACGCGAATCAGGGAGGTTAACCGGGTTTTATAATGTGGTTTGGTTTCTACACGCTATTGTTTTGAAACCTCGTGAAAAGTTGAGATTGGTAATTTTGTGATAATACTAGGGTTGATCTTGAGAAATTAGGGAAATGATAAAAACCTATCATCCGATTAAATTCGAAGTATATTTGCCAATAAATTACATGACCAAACAGACATTTTAACGTTACTGGCAAGATCGCCACATATCATATTTATATGTGTATGCGGGTTAACTGTCCGTGAGTCCATGATCCTAAAGTTGACGGAGTTTCAAGGACTTTTTTGTAAAGACTATATAAAACCTGCAATTTCTGTACAACGTTTTACTGATTCTCACTGTATCTTTGATCCTTTAGCAGTATGAGTAGTTTTGGCAAACTAGAAAATCTTAGCATCATCAATCTTGACTGCCATAAAACTAAACATTAAAAAAATCAGAAAATTATTCGGAGAACACATTATGTATTCATATTTATTGGCTGGCTCAGAATACTGGCGTCAGTAATAATAACTGTGCTATCAGTACCTAATATTGGGCTTTTATCTTATTGCTTACTGCACTGGTCTGGACATTTGACCCGTGAATCAATATTATAATAAATTTTATATCACACGTATTTGTAAACAAGTAATTTTCGTGCACAACCCAATATTGCAATATACCATAGTTCTATTAGAACATTGTTAAATAGGTTTCATTCCCTTAACCTTTACTCATTAATTCTAAATACCAGTCAAGCATGCCTTTAGATCACTATTAAAATATCCTTGGATCTGGTTCTATCCTAAATTACTTTTTAAGCCAGTGTTGGTTTTTACATTACCATTTTCCATCGATAGCGTGTCACGACCTCTAATTTGAATGTTTATTGGGCAAATTCTCCAGACAGCCTCCACTGAGTTTTTTTTACTGGTCGTTGAACTGAAGATTCGCTGCGTGACTCAGCGATGAGTGAGTCAGCTCACCGACTGGGAATTATCGTAGGCACTCCCCGTCACTTTCGGGTGATGAGTACCTTCTACATCGTCGAAGTCTACAGCTGAACATAGGCCTCCCACACGGTTTTCCACAGCGACCGATCACTAGCGATCTGCATCCAGTTTGTTCCTGCGATCTTTACAAGGTCATCTGTCCGTATCTATCTTATCTTCTACGTGCTGTACGAATCTCTGTAATAACTGGCCGCTGCCCTAGATATAATTTCGTAAGACCAGTGATTACTTGCTCAGTGGTAGGAACCATGGTGTGAACCGAAATGGACATTGAATCTGCATGTGTTTGCCAAAAGTATCAGTATGTTTGTAACTTAGCTTCGCCGCTATTGGTTCTGAAACTGAAGTTAACTTACCCATTGGTGAAAGAGCTATTCATAGGTGACACGTAAAAATATAAAATGGTATATAATTACTTACTTACAAGAAGACTTAGTTTTTATAATACAATTCACATTTTGTATTGGTTCTCCTTGGTATGTTTTCATTTTGACGATACAAAAAAAAAATAAGCTGCTAAAAACATCGGCTAAACAACCATAAACTCTTTTATTGGCTCATTCGAGCAGGTTGCTGTTTGATTAGCGGTCAGGATGTTATTCATATAGCATTTAATATGCGCGAATAACTGTATTTTTGGATCGTTGCAAGGTTTCAGATAGAATGATTTGACCTATCCATTTATTTTTGTACAGAACAAAACAAATACTCGGCGAGACCACAAAACTTATCTTCATCTAAGTAATCTTGAATGATTAATTGATGATGAAACTTACAGCCGTTTTAACTAAAAATAATTATATACAAAAATTAAATATTTAATAAATTAATTTATATTATGAAATATATTTTTTTTAATTCATATTATTATAGAACTAGTTTAATAAAAAATGAAATTGTATGGTTCTTTTGATGATTGAAATAAATGACATTATTATTAATAAACGTGAAACATAGACTTGATCAATTCCTTCATATTTCGTTTACTATTTCGAAACAATTCGATTCGCCGCACGGACAGCGTCTGAGAACAAAAATATATTGCTGAGATAAAATACATTTGTTTTTTTTACAAATAAGTGATTGTTTTTTTTTAAATTTTTATCACTGCAAATTTAAATGTGAAATTCAAATAAAGCAAACAATGTATACTTTTAAAAAAATAGTTTTTCTTCCTTGTACATAAAATTCATATTGGCGATTATTTAAACTAAATATCATTCAAAATTAAGATATATAAGTTTGTACAGTATAATATTTTATGTAGGTAAACTATCGACTCCATTGTATTTTTATTCCAATTAATAGACAATCGTGGGAAACGGAAACTTTAAACGATCCATGTATCACATGCCAAATGATACAGTATAATCAAAAATGTAAATCTTATCAACAACAGCCTACTAACACTAATATCGTTTGATTAGCAGGTAGTGAATTAATTGGGGTTAGCTAATTAGGCGCTTAAATAAATAAAACATTAGGTCAGACCAGAGCTCTGCTTTTTAATCATTCGCTTACATATGGCGCTTGATTTTGAAACCAAACTGAAAATCAACGAAAATCGAGCAAAATATATACGTGAATTGCTCAAAAAATTCAGTAATATTCTACTTCTGTGTGGGCTTTAACTGGTTTTTTCAATCGAAAATCGGACATTAATCAATGAATATCACACGCCATTTTGACACGAGTGATTAAAAAATAAGGGCCCTGTATATGTTTGTGTCTTTAATGTGTGTGTGTGTGTGTGTGTGTGTGTGTGTGTGTGTGTGTGTGTGTGTGTGTGTGTGTGACCGCGATAAATCGATCGGTATTATATCTATTCTTTATGGTAAATTATAACTTATTTCTTCAAGAATTCATTAATTACTTAGCTTATGCGACAAAGTTAATGCCTCGCATAAAAGTTGATAAGTCTTTTTACATTGGTTTTGGGTACGCACTTGAAAAACCTACATTTCATATTTTATCTCCTGTTTCTTTGCCAGGTAATGAATATATATCCATCATCATTCATCATCATTATGATGGCTTATTTCACAGCACGCGCGCGCGTCACACTAGATACACGTCGCTGTGAAACAAGCCTAAGAAATTATTTAGATTAGCGAATAGCGTCGCTTATATCATTGCGTAAGCTCTAAGATCTGTGGCAAAATTATTTTTTATTGTATTTTATTTGGCCTTGTTATTCTAACAGTTTATAACCCCGATGATTCACAAACAAAAAAGGCGATCAATGCGATTTATTGATGGGTGTGTAGCATCGCTTAGCCTCAAGCTCTAAACGACTATAATATTGTGCAATTTATATTATTTACTATGCGATATTCGAAACTGTTCAATAAATCGTTTCTGATATCCGATAAAAAAGTATTGATTTATAAAAGATCACCTCGTTTCGAAGTGATAATATTTAAAGGGTCGATTCATCAATAAATGAAACATGTTTTTTTTGCAGGGGACCACTTTTTTTTTTTTTAAATATTGTTTATTTGGTACACAAAACATTTTACAGGCATGAAAGGTTAAAATAGTGATATCGAATAATATGTTCTAGACCGTAAAACTTAACATGCGTACACAGAGTTACAGAAATTATATTTTATGTTTTGTAGAAAGCACTGGGTATACGCTAGTTATAAGAAAATTAGAGATTATGGTATTTATTTTTAATATTCAGGTTAAGTGAAATTAGATAAAAAGAAGGATTGGGCATTGAATTGAGAAAGGCGAAGCCAATGACGTCGATAACTTTTAAAATCGTCAGGGTGCTGTTTAAAAAAAACAGAAATTGTCAAAAAAAAAAAACAGAAACAGAAAACGACTCCAAAAAGAAATTGTTTGCCTAATACGGATTCCTTTCTTTTCAATGGTGAAGAGTTTATTTAAGACTTTTTAGTGCATTTTGGTTTTGAAGTCGGTTTTTACTTTTTTAAAAGTTTATTTTATTTCTTCATTTTTAGTGATTACATTAGAGGGGGGGGGGGGGGGGGGGGGGGGGGGAGGTGCACCTTATGATTCTATTTTTTAAGAAGCTACAAATTACCCATCATAAGTTCCGTCATTATAATTACTGAACTCTTAAGCGTTAAGGAGTTCCACCATCAGCTCAGTACCACAAGATGTTGACTATCAGACGTAACAACACGTCAACATTAAGATTCTAGTAAAGAAACACTATACGTGCCTTTAAAATTTGAGGGTTTCCCTCGATTACACCAAGATCCCATCATGAGTTCCCAAAATGGAAAAAATGGGACCAACTAGAAGGTACACCCTCTAAGTAGGCGAAAAAAAATTTCGATTTGGTCGACAAACCACTGAGATATGAGGTAACAAACATACAAAAAAAAAACATACTCGAATTGATAACCTCCTTTTTTGAAATCGGTTAAAAATAAACTCGGTTTTGATAAAAATATATGATTATGTTTTATTTATATGATGTATGCAAAGACAGCGCTTAAAAATAATGGTAGTGTTAACAGATAGAAATCTAATTATTATTAATTTAGAATGTTTTTAACACTCACAGTGTCATATTTTATTTATTAATAATTTATGCCAATTTTTATTGTTTTTGTAGATAGACAAAAATCTTACAGAATATTTACTAAATGTTAGTATCAGGCACGATGTATCAAATATTATTTTTTATTTTCAGGTAATTCAACATTTTTTGAACTACACTTTAAATCATCTCCAGTTGTGTAAGTGATACGCAAGGTACGTTCTTATCAAGGCACGCACTAATATCAATCGAAATTGAGACCCTTTACAAACTGCGACTTTAAGCAGCGATGCAGTCGCGATGCTAACACGCGTTAGCATCGCGACTGCAAAATGTCAACCTTTACACACTGCGATACAGTCGCGATGCAGATGCTGGAAATTGACAAATTACGTACTGAATTTTGGCGACTGCTTGATGCTAATTTAATCTGTTCATTGCGTAAGTCGCGATACAAGCGCGTTTTCAAAACGGGCGACTGCATTGATGCTAAAAGTCGCAGTGTGTAAGAGATCTTAGATGTGGAAATTCATCGTTTATTTAGTTATCAACTAAAATGTTCTATTGAGAGCTTATCCCAACATTTAATGGAGCGTTTAAGACGTTCTCAGTAGAAATGTAGGTCAAGGCGAACCCCTTTTGGAAGAACCTACACAAATTAATTTAAGAGGAATCAGATCGGAACAGCTCCGCTTCCATTTTAGACAGACGAGACGCCGGCCGACATAGATCGACATTTTATTTCCATCTGCGGACTAGACAGCCAATATTTCAGCTTTCAGTTACAAACAAAGGATAAAAACTGAAAGTAAACAAGTCAGTGCCTATTTTTGATATGATTAGGTATTAAAATTTTCATTAGTTGTAATTTGTAATTAGCTTATTAAAAAAGGAACACAACTTTTGACTTCGTAACTTTGTTTTGACTAGTATGTTAACCATATCAAAACTCCCAGCGCGTACCTTTTGAGTCTACAGAAGGAGAAGAGTTTGAAGGTTTTTTGTTTGTTTTTTTTGCATAAATATATGAAACTATGCATCCAAGCGACATGGGACCTTTATTGGCTGGGACTTTTGATATGTTTACCTTGTAACAAGTCAAACAAAAATCGTTCTGCTTTAAATTATTCTTATAAGATTTAACGATAATTGACAAGCTAAATGAGTAATAACCAAAAATAAATGAATAAGCTTATTAGAAATTCTGCAATTATTTTTTCATCTCCTGTTTGGAAAGTTAAACATTTGTGTGTTGATAGCCGGGTGGAAAAGAGCTTTTTCTTACGGTGGAAAGTAATTTATTAAAGCAATTAGCTGCTATCAGGAATGAACTTAAAGATTTATCCACATCATATTAGCTTTCCATACATCTTTGCTTAGCTGTAGTAAAATAAAACGTGTTTATTGTGATCTTTGATATAAAAATATACAATTATTTCACCCATTGCACTTTAGAACTATTGGTGCTACGAGTATTACTTAAAAATATATCGGACGCCTTTTTCCCCATTAGTCGTTTACGTAAATGCTATTAACGTTGTTTACGTAAATTGCATTGTCGTATCATCTAACTTAGGTCATCATTACTTACTGTTACGGTGACACAATAACTTGACATAATGGGTACTGCATTGGATCATAGGTAAACGCAATCGCTAACTTTTGGATTAAAGTTCGATAATTTACTTGAAAAGTGGCCAGCAAATCAGGTTGCCCACTTTTGTTGCAAACTAGCTCTTATTACAACTATATAAGATACCGCAGTGTTTACCTTGACGTGACGTTGTCCGTACAAGGTACGAAAAAGAATGTCTCTTTTATGAACTCCGCCACCGCATACTAAAGTTCCCGTGGGCGGTATACTTATAATGGTTTTTACGAGCTCAAAACGGCGTAAACGACTGCGTTACTTTATGATTGGGTTTATGCTAATGCGTACGTGTACTACGCGCTGTAAAAGTGTCGTCAATAGCCCGATTACGTATCGAGATGTCTACTTACAAAGAAAAACTAAAACCGAAACTACGATATTGTTTTTAATATTACTACGCAACACGCAACCATTTATATAAATTGCACTTGTAAAAAGCAAGCAAGCAATTAGGAAGCGTCTGTGTGACAGTCGAGGAATCGAATCCCGTGTCTTACGCTGTCCGGGCGTATGCCTATACCAGTCGGCCACCGTCACATTAGCAAGCCTGTTGAATTTTGCAAGCGCTTACTTTTAACGCGTAGGCTGCGTGAGTTTTTACAAGTGCAATTTATATTATTAAGTATGTATAGTGACAAAACACTATAAAAACATAAATATAATTATAACGCAACCATTTGTTTGCCAATAAAAACTTATTTTATGCGTTCCGTTTTGGTATCGCAGCGTCCGAAACTATATAATTTCGTTGTAGACATCCGGATAGCGTCGCATGTAGTCGCATCGCTATGTCTAGTGCCGTCTCGATGACAGTAATTTGAAAGCCCCTGGCTACGCTAGCATTTACCAAGGACACTTTTTACAGTGACTTGACAGCTTTTACTTACTTCGGATATTCCAAATATGCATATGGTTTGTATAATTGTGTTGTATTTCCGATTTTATTGCTCACATGTTAAGTAATCGCACTGAACTGTCACGCGAATCAAAGCCTTGAATATTTTTGAAGTCTTCAGCGGATTAAACAGAAAGAGGGAAATAGGGGGCACTACGGAACAAATAGGATTGTAACTACAAGTTTTTAGTGCAATGAACATCATTCTTGATCATTTGTTCCGTTTCAATATAAACTTTCATTTTGCTTGTAGTATCGATTCTTAGAACAGAATAGAATTAGTTAGAGGAGCTTCGTCAATTTATTTACAAAACGAACTTCTTATTGGTTGAGATCAAACAAAATTTGCAAAACGTGATACCTATTTGGAATTCCGGCACTCAGAAATTACTTTAACGCAGCTGGAAGGGTCGGCACCTTTTTTACATTTTAGACGGTCTCGATTAAATAATAAAAGAAAGGCAAATGACTTTCAAAAGGCGATGTCCCTTTGAGTCGGTACCTTGGGGACATCCCGACACCCTTCTTAAGATATTTTCGTATTCAATTTATTTGGAAAAATACGATTAAATCAATGCGAAGCTTAGGGGCTCTTCAAATACAACGTAGGTATAAGTTTGCCATAACCAGGGCCACAATTTTTGAATCACTCGCTTCAAGATGGCGTGTGATATTAATTGATTAATGTCCGATTTTCCAATGAAAATTAGTATAATTCCACACGCGAGTGATAAAAAAATAGAAAATTGAATTATGTGAGTACTGACTCTATATTTCGCGTGATTTCTATTCATTTTAATTCGCTTTTAAACGTAAATCACACGGAATATGCAAGCGAGTGATTAAAAAATAGGGCCTCTGTTATTGGATTTTTTTGTGTGTCACTAGGTGGATAATAAGACATGCCTGTCGATTTCATAATTTTCCTCCTACATATAAATCAGCATAGCTATATGTTACCTATCCGACCATCTATTTGTTGTGTATATGATCAACAGTGATAACCTCCTCACACAATATTCTAAATACGCATTGTTCGATTTTTATTTATTTTTTATTTTTATTGACTTTTTTATGACTTTTTAGATGTAATGCAGAAGAGGAGGTTTCAAAAACCATTTTCTTTTAAAGTCTAAAGTTTGATAGATAGACGCTCCCAAAGTGGTAAAATGGGCGTCCCTCCCTCCCTTCTAATTTCTAAAATAAGCGAGTGTAAATTTTGAAAAAATATATTAATGTAGACCTAAATAAACACTTTCAACTAAATTGGTTTGGACGGAATCGATCTCGTAGATTTTGAGATATAGCACATTTCAATAACCGCAAACATTACTTTGTTCTTCATACGAACACTATGAAAATCATAGTTATATTTGCTGTTAACAAAATATTGTGGTATTTTAGCGAAGTGGAAGTAAGTGGACTCCCTAATTCAGATAATATTGGCACAGAAACCTCAGTGCACGAGTCCGACTCGCACTTGGCCGGTTTTTGTATGTGTTTTCTATACCTTAGTCGTGTATAAAGAAGAAATTGATATTTATATAGGAAATTACAGTCTCCTTAACAAAGAAACGAAAGCTGCAACTTTTACCAGCGCAGCGACTAACGACTTACGCGATATAAATATAATTTTAAGCTGCATTATCTTAATTGACCGAAAGTTGCGGCTATCGGAGCATGCGGTTTATTGACAAAACAGCCGCGATACGACCGCCCACAACATGCACCGGTTATCTGTTATATTCGTGCAATCTTAATTATGCTGGGCCGGTGACGCGGACAATTTAATTACCTTATTCGGTTTATCGCGACCTTATCGAGCGAACGGTTTAGAACCGGGTTTGGGAGTCGAATCCGATCGGCGATATCTGTGGAGTTCAAACTATACATCATTTTAGATTTTTCGTATACTGCTTTGAAACTGCTTTTAGCCGATTTAAAACAAAAACATAAAAAATATTCCTCAGTGAAACAAATACTTAAGTGAAAATCGCATCAAAATCGGTCCAGCCGAACCCGAGATATTCGCGGACAAACATACATACAAACATACAGGTAGAACTGAGAACCTCCTTTTTTTAAGTCAGCTAAAAAAATGATCACCGACTTACTTAACCTTAAAAAGTTCAAAAAGTATTGCGAATTCGTTGTTACTATTTATTATATTACTTGCTAATATACCTACTTACTGTTATGTTGCTGATATTCCTACTGTACACATTGAGTGTAATCTTTATTTCTTTATGTTTTTTTTTCTTTGCTTATGGTTGGAGTGGATATAATATAAGAAGGCAACTAAATAATCACAAGTAAGTAAGTCAGCTTTTCCGGGCTGATACTCTTTCTTTCAGTTGTTAATACCAACTATTTAACGTTTTAATTAAAGCCCATCTTTAATTGGAGGTGCAATGTGATACGACCGAAAACATTGTTTCGTCTGGCCTGTGCGTAGGCCAAAACAAATTTTCTCAACATAAATTTGTACTCTATTGTTACTTGTAGTAAAGCTGAAATTGTGTGAGAAGTATTCTAATTTTTATGAAGGATGACGTGCCGTCTGTACCTACTTGTATTTATTTAGGTTAGGGCAAGGGCACACGGTCGCCGGGATGACGACCCCGGTCGTTGGTCATGATTATCATGTGATCTACAGTTAGACACGCTTATTTTGCCTGCTGTATATTGAATATTAGTTTTTGGAGGGTTCGCGAAAATATTGTTTGCGTTCGATTGAAAATAGTTTGATTTTGTGAACCTATTAGGGATTTCAGCGAGTTAAAAGACCGCGTCATCTCGCATATTGTATTTCACGGACGAATGAAAGACCTTTGTGGGATATCGCGATGACATGAATCATAGATTTTTCTAATAGCAATGTCTTACCATCTTAGGTGCCAAGTAAAGGAAATCAAAAGCCTAAAAACTTTCATATTTAGGCACACGTTACGTGACACGATTGAATTTGCTAGATAATTCTGTACAGAATCCACAAACCTCGTTTTATTTTTTATTTCCAAACAGGCTTATTCCGATCGATCGCGAACTCAGAGCGAGATTGTTGAGCCAGAGACCCTACTCTGGCTTTACTCTTATTATTAGGTATGGCCATCCTTATCACACACAAACATATGCTGGCATGAGCAACAGAGATAGCCAGATACGAAAAGCAGAAACATTGTTTAAGAGTAGGCCTCCAGGCGCGAATTATCACTCGTCATTATCAGCGAGAAGCCAGGCGGAGGCTTTGAGATAAATTAAAACAAGATTGTAAAAAGAAACAGATTTTTACGGCGACGGATTTATCGGATACAAGTCAATGGTCTCTTACTATGGGCCTTATAATGAAGCACAAAATCACACAACGAGCGATGGAAAGGGCTATGCTGGGTGTTTCTCTACGGGATCGAATCAGAAATGAGGAGATACGTAGAAGAACTAAGGTAACGGGCATAGCCTTGAGAATCAGTAAGCTCAAGTGGCAATGGGCAGGGCACATAGCGCGAAGAACTGATGGCCGTTGGGGCAGGAAAGTTCTAGATTGGAGACCCTTCGACCAGAAACGCAGCGTGGGATGTCCACCAACAAGATGGACAGACGACCTTATAAAGATCGCAGGATCAAACTGGATGCAGACCGCTAGTGATCGGTCGCTGTGGAAATCCGTTGGGGAGGCCTATGTTCAGCAGTGGACGTCCTTTGGCTGATAATGATGATGATGATGATGAAGTCAATGTTTAGAATGCTAAAGATGGATCGCCAGTTAAAATATCCTGTTTACTAGTAAGTACATTAAGATCCGGAACTGCATAACCGTACTATACGTTAAAATCACAAATTAAAAGCAACTATGTTTAATGTAATCTGATTTTCTTTTGCACATTGAAAACTTACCTATTCCCTCTTCAACCTTAAAGTGCACTTCATTTGCGTTACTCCTTTTCAACCTTAAAGTGCACTACATTTGCGTTACTTTGTTGTAAAAACTGATTTCAATCCGAGTCTATATTTAGAAGTCATATTTCCTGAGGCGGCAAAAGAACATTCCCCGCCGCAAGCGAAGGTATTTTATGTAAATCTGACGCCCTTTGAGCTCTTTTTGCATTCTTTTCGGCCACCGTGTGAACACTGCTACTAATGAATCGATCCGGGTTCGTGTCGGTGCAGGTTATAATGACGCCGAGATTGCAATGACTCACTGTGATATATTTTGGTAGCTTTTTATCCTTTTAGGTTCCAGTCTTTATTGCAAAATAATTTCAAGTTTCTTTTAAAACTAGGTCCTTTCTAGATAAAAAAAAACTCACCTTTAACGCTTGAGATTATTTGAAGAAGTAAGTTGGGCTTTTCTTCCAGAAGTCTCATAATCTAACACGTGCAATCCGGATTTACCACTTAAACTTGTACTTAAAATATTAATTCACCTTTCGTTCTGTTAATGTAAAAGAAACTGAGACTTACAACAATATAGAATAATGATTTCATACTCGTACATCACAAGTTTAAATAAGTCATAATAACGTTATTAGACCTAAAGTAACCAAATGGAGGTGTATATATCTCAAAAAAACCTCATAGCTTCGACGTTACGCGCTTATTTTCGCTTCGTACACCAAAAGAACAGAAACATAAATTAATTCGAAACAATTAGACAATGATACGTATCTGTATTGTGTTTAAGGCAAACAAAATAAAGTATAACCAGTGCTAATTAACTGGCTATTAACATTAGCGTGACAGGAAAGAGATTGCATCTCGATGGCTTTCGTGGAATGTCTATTGTTTACGGAATAGTCCCGCGGATTCGATGAGACAATTATTTTTTATCACTGAATAGCACGCGAATTAATTCGTTCTGGGTAGTGGACAATAGGTGTTAGTGATATGGTGGAGTTTAATGAGAACAATGAATGTAAAATGTGTACTAAATCAAGTGATTTTACGCAAGGGACCTCCAGCTTTGTACGGAGTGCAAAAAGCAAAAAAAAAAACTTTTTTTAATGACTCAGTCCGACGTTTTCAGTATGAATTATTCGTTACTTTTTTACTAATTTACCCGAAATCTTGTTAAATTCTACACACCTAAATCTATCATGAAGAGCTCTTTTTTAGGGGGAAATCCGTTCGAAAAAAACGTACACGGACGCGATTATTATGTAGTTATCCCATTTTGATTAAAAGCCATCTATTTATTACAAAGATTTAAAAAAAAAATAGGTTTTAGTTAACTGCATAGTATCTTATATCTGACTATGTGCAAGGTAGTCTTTAATATTCAATCGCTTTAGGTACAAGATAGAGAAGTAAACAGCGATTCTCACAAGATTTTCCGTATGAAATCAATTGAAATATTAATTAATTACCGATAATTACAGTGCACTGTAATGTTCAAATCGTAAAACAAGTTTTTATTGACGCAACTTGATACTTCTAATAAATTACATGACATACATATTAATACGGGAACACGTTATCAATAGAGGCGTCCAATTGAATGAATATTAAAAAGTTAAATGTGCTATTCAAGTGTTTGATTGATCACATCCTGCGTTTGTTTTTGTAAACACAACATTTCCAATTAAGTTCGTCTTATGTTAAAGTGAAGCTTTGTATCAACTTAGATTCTATTTGTTCTCAAATTTCGAATAGATGTGATTATGTTTTGTTAAATTGAATATATTTTACATTTTATTATATTCTACCTGCAGTGTTTTGTTTGCATCGTTTCTGAGAATCGGATATGACATCGTAAACCGTTTAGCTTAGGCAAGAAGTTTATCATGAGTAGCGAATGAGATTTTTCTCATATAATCTGCAAAAGAACTGTAATATTTGCACCTATCTATCTTTACAGAATGAGTTATGTAATTATTTCATATTAAGCTTACCGTGAATAGATGCGATAGAAATATAATTTCTACAACAATATGAAGAGAATTACGTACCCATCTCCCTTCTTACACAATAAGGCACAGTATTTCAATAGCCAATTATATCTTACGGTATTGTAAAGCGTAAATTGATTTATCGCTGTTATATTATTCGCAGCGGCGCCAGTGTTCGAAGTTTTATTGAAGATGCCAGTAACTCAGAGTTATCAAAGATCTGCGTTTCAAGTTTGTGATAATTGCCAATCAAGGGCGCTTGAGATATGTCAGACGATCGGAGTCGCTGGAAGTGACATGACGGACGGATTTAATAAAGTGATGGAGGGGTTTTAACAAGTTTTACGAGTTTTTAGTTTTAATTCTCATCTTTGATTATGTAAGCCATGTTTTAAGTATTGCTAAATCACAAAAAAATAAATTATTATTTGTGTAAAATTTGTCTGTCGTTATACTCGCTATCTTAGGCATGGACACTCAAAAGTTTAAAATATTCTTCTATATACCTTATAAAATAAAGTCGTGTCAGTTTCACGGAGCAGGTGGACCGATTTTCATATTTTTTACTTTTTCAGAACTGCTAGTTTACAATACATGACGGCGAATCTTTGTGACCAAATTCATACCACATCCAGTCGTACATTCGTAGTCAATTGTATGTAAGTAATTATTGTAGGAATACTGCAGACAGCTGTGGCGGGTTGGGTACTTGCAAATAAATAGTGATGCGACGTATGGTATGCTCCATTCCTATTCAAATACTAATTGTCCACAAAACTACATCTTAACGAGAAACCACAACTACTCCTGAGCAAAGTTTCGTCGGCGATAAAGGCAGCATGACTGAAATTCTTTCATTTCATAGGATATAGCTGGATATAGCCAGCCATCCTATGGAATGGGTCATGATGATACAAGGCATTGGCAAAATAAACTAGACTCTGTGATGCTTTAGAATGTTTTTAACACTCACAGTGTCATATTTTATATTCATAAAGATGAAATAAGAAACCAAAAATTTGCGCACGGGCGGGATTTGAACCAGCAACCTTTTGGCAGACCGGGCCAAACGCTCTTACCAATTGAGCTTTTAAAACTAGGTGCCAAAAGGTTGCTGGTTCAAATCCCGCCCGTGCGCAAATTTTTGGTTTCTTATTTCATCTTTATGAATATAAAATATGACACTGTGAGTGTTAAAAACATTCTAAAGCATTAGATAGCGAAGCGACTTCAATTTCCAAGTTGAATTTATTCTGTAAAGAATAACTGCTTGGGCCATCTGTTTCATAAACAGATGGCGCTTAAGCGTCACGCAATTGACGTTTTCTTAGGAAACCACAAATTTCGCAGGGTCGGACTGACAGCACGGTAGCTCAATTGGTAAGAGCGTTTGGCCCGGTCTGCCAAAAGGTTGCTGGTTCAAATCCCGCCCGTGCGCAAATTTTTGGTTTCTTATTTCATCTTTATAGACTCTGTGATAATAGCAATGCCCACTAGAATAACCCTTGCGTTGGTTTGTACGATGCCGGACCAAAATTGATTGAGATCGCGCAGTTCTTGCATTTCAGCAATAAATATTATTAATAAGCTAAAAGCTTACCAGAGAGAGGCCATCTTGTGCGATCTTTAGGTATTAAATACAGTTGCATGTGCAGGGAGATAGGAACCGTGTGTTGTCGTTTTGTAGCTTTTATATTACTTAGTTGTTAAAGTCTTACTAACAATAATTATAAGTTAATTGTTACTCACAGCTATCTGTATGGATTTAATTCTTTAGAGCAATTTAGCTCTGAAATAAACGATTTATCATTATTACTATATTATTAAAGAATCCTAACCCATGGAGGCAGCAAATAGCTAAGAAAAAGAATAAAGCTAGCTATGCAAGGAATAGCTGTATCTGCGCGGGCGCATCACTGGCGGCCTTAGCACACATAGCCTCACGTGGCGGCATAATCACTTGTACCACCAACATATGATCGCAATTAAATAAATACGCAACACTTTTGCTATACTAATTGCTTGACACAAACACACATATTTGCAAAGGCTATAAATGCATAGATCTTGTAAAACAAGTAGTGTGTGTACACTTCCTTTTTGATTAAGCTCTCTCTGTCCGAAATCATAGAATTTGATACTAATAATTTCTTCGTATATTTAAATTATTCGTCCTAGTATTTTGATCTTGATCTTGATCTTTTCAAATTCCAGGCAGTTCAATTTCCATTCAGCTAGTAATACGATCCAACTTAAGAAATAATTAAGTAACTCTTTCTAACACACATTCATATGGTCGAAATTAAGACATGATAATTAGTCGGAATTAAGACATCGCGATATGAAAATTTCAAAATACATTCAAAAGCTGACCAGCTTAACTGTTCAAACAAGATCGCAATTCGTATAGTTACGATTTGAATAAGAAAGTTTTCTACAAAGTTGTTTTACATTTTGTGGTCATGAACCAAAGTTGTATTTAGTTAGATCCACTCTAGGTTTGTTACTCGTAACATAACAATTAGGTTTAATGAAAACAAATGATTGCATGTACACACAGATAGACTATTCCATTTGCTTCACATTCAGTTTACCGTTACGGCAGAAGTAAGCCACGTAATCTCGAAATTGATATTGTCTCGGGTCGAACCGTAGGCGTTGATTGGGTTTTAATACCCGAGTGTAGGAGTGCCTTACAAAAGTAGCACTTAGAACAGCTAACAGACGCATCTCTCTCTGGGTGGTCGACTCGATCGGTCAGTATTAACAGTGATAGCTGATAGCAATTTCAGACAAAGCTGCCTTCATTCGAGCTATCCACGCGCTTGAAGCACAAGGTAGAGTCGAAGGAGCTGCTCTTTTGCAGTTTTTTTAAGCTAAATCGAACGAGGTGAATATTCCCTTTAATATCGAAATCAGGTAAATATCTTGTCTCAATAATAGTAAGATAGTTCTACGCAACATCCTTATAGTTACATTTTTGTTTTTATCACTATACAAACTCCATAATATATTGCACTTGTAAAAATCATATTTGGCTATGACAGACGAGTAATCGAACACTGTCTATCCGGGCGTTTGCCTATAGGCATACGGCACAAGTGCAATTTATACCTTTATAGTGTTGATACCTTTTATTAAGGCAAAAAGGCTTCAGTGCTCCTAATACAACTTTGTATCAGCACCTGACTGATCATAATACTGACATGATAACCTTCGTACGTGACTGAGGTTACACTAAGCATGCAGTCACAGATAAGATAAATTTATGATTGATATGCAGTGCTCATATGTTATAGCTAACTTTTGTTGGATACCAAAATGGGTGCCATCATGTCTGTTAAGTATCGATGTACGATAAGCTTATTATGTGTAGAGTGGTAAACGTGTGACAATGTTATCCAAAACTTTGGCCACATTGGGCGAAATTCTAAGTGAAGTTAGGTTCTCTACGTCTTACCTTACTGTCGAAGCAAAAAACCCTTTGATGACTTATAGAATTTTCTTTAGCAATGGAAAAATGAATAGGGCTTTCCATAATTTGCGTTAGCATTTGCTTACTGTTTATATCCACAAGCCAGGATATTATCTTCATATTTCTTGCATATTTTAATATTATCGGAACGGTGTTTTACCATGTTCCTAGAAACGATGTAATGTAGACATTAAGCCGTAATTATGATATAAACGTGTATGCTAAAACAGTCATAAATTAATTATACCATTAATATGCATTGCTTTAAATAAATTGCATGATTACATGCTAGATATGCATCATAATAAATAATTTAACGCAAAACATATTTTTAGACCTGTGCGTGACTAAGTTTTGCGCATATGATATGCGTGCCTATGTAGTTAAAATTATTCTGTACCTTAAATATCTACGTAAATACAGGAATAATTATTTCAGTTCTGAAATATTATATTCCCCAACTCTACCTTTATAAGAGTTTTTCATGGGATCTGGCAGCTGTCTTACAATGAAACCTCACAATATTTTCTGTTATAACACGATACAAAAAATCGAGAAACCTCAATAATTACTCATCTACTCATTAAGGCAGAAGTTTGCCGCTTACAAAATTAGCAGTATAATGTGCATTGTATTGCTACCTTAATCTTCCAAGTTAATCCTCTTGCGGGTAGAAGCGACTATCACCGATTGTTCCGCGAATAGCAGAACTTAACAAGAATCTAGTGCTTTCACCAAGCGTGAAATGTTCTGATCCAAGTTTCAAGCACTGATGCCGAGTACTGAACGCAATTAAATGGTAGACGAATGGTAGAGATTAAGTTGCTGCTCATTGCACTTTATAATAAACAAAAGGACTTGCGGCAGGGAGAGCAATAAAGTGTGCAAAAGTGACAGCGCACATTTTCTCTTTTGCACTTGCACTGTTTATGGATGACGTCACACACACTCAGAGGTGCGTGTTGTTAGTTGTTACGTGCGTTTTTCCGATAACACTACGTATGAAAATTTAGTTTTGCATGTGTTTAGTTAGTATTATCGATAGTGCAGTATATAGCGCGTGCGCATCCTTGTGTCCAAGGTGATTTGTGGCACGGACTGCCGAGAGTTTTTTTTGTCAGAAATGCTTAATTAAAGACCTGCTCATTGCAGGATACTAACTCACGAGTGAAGCTATCGAGGACACTTGGAGCGCTTTCACACTTAGGTGCAGCGCGACGGTCGCACGACAGTTGCGCTGCTGATAATTTCATACATACAGGGTGTTGTTTTGGTCAGTGACATCCAACTCAGGGATGATAATATGAGTTATGCTTTATTCTAAAAAAAAATTATTTAAATTCTGAGCAAGTTTTATACAAGAAAATCTCTTCACAACATTAAAAAAAATACAAAACGAATGGGAAAACTCGCACCCTAGCGCGTAGCTAGCGCTTATCTAAGAAATACTACGCCGTAGCTAGTAAGCTACGAAGAGGCTACCTGGTGTTGGTGGTTTTGACTCGATTGCTGTACCGGATAAAAAAAATATTATGTGGGTTTTTTCCATTACAAAAAAAAAATTTTTTTGCATCAGTATCGTTTGTATAGCAACCCCTGAGTCGCTCTTCGCTGACCAAATCAATACCGACAATATGACAGTGGTAAGCTCTTTACATTAGAGAGACGGCACTGCTCTCGCTCTAATGTAAAGGCGCACTTATTAGCAAAGACGCATGCGCAAATCACATTAGTCCTATTCTATCTATGTAAATTTTAGAGACTGGCTATGATTCTACTGATTTCAATCACGTGGAGTATTCTCTGCAAACTGTTTCACTAATTAATTTATTTCATGAGTTGCCAACGGCTGACAACAGGCGATAATGCGAAGGGCTCTTTTGTGGTAACGCGAAGCCCTATTTAAGCCTTGAGAAACTCTTGCTAATCTACGGCCAATTTATCTGATTCGCACCTCATACAGAGCCAGGTGTTAATGATACGTGTGATTATGACTGGTTGAAGTTAATGATGCTTACAAAAGTAGTATGACGGAATAAGTAGTATTTGGCTGTTATGTTGTAGACAACTAAAAATAATAATATCGTGTTTTTATGTATGAGTATGCAATACTCATTGACGATAACATTGTGGGGTGGGAAGCTCTGTTAATGGTTTCTAATTTAAAGCTTAAAAATATAAAATTATGTGGTCACTGTACTTTACATCATTGGAAATTTAACAAATACAGGTCCTATTTATTAAAACTATTCGGTACGTAGTTCCTCGGAACAAATATGTACATAGAAAACATAAATTATCAAAATTTATAAAACCAATTTTATTTTAAAGCATTTTCATTAATCGAACGAAACCCATTTAGGGATATGAAATCCGTAGAGTTAGCCAAAGACACGCAGATGTGGCAGCTTCAATATACGATGGTTACGTGTGTACCTGAATTCCCACACATAATCGAAAGAAGCAATATGGCTCTCGAATATAGGTATATTTTTAATCGTATTTGAGTAACTAGCGGTCCCCCACGACTGCGTCCGCGCTTTTTGAGTTTGCTCCTTCTCCCGTCGCAGCTTTATGTTTTATAGACTTCTTCGATAATTAGCTATCCAACGCAAAAATATTTTTACAATCAGTTCGTCGGTAGTTCCTGAGATAAGCGC